>WSXT02000001.1:0-13638 GCA_011762715.2 Neuroterus valhalla
TTGTGCATAATTATCAAATTCCTGGTGGGAAATTGAAATTTATATGGTCTGCTGCGGAAATACATTGGCGTAACCGTAGAGGGAACTAAAAAATTTCAGAGTCAGTTTGTGCAATGCCCTTAAAAGCATAAATAAGTTTTCACTGCGAAATGTGAGATAGATTAAGATATAAATTTCTGTTAAAATTGTCTACGTTTCGGACTCGATGTGGTTTTTTCAAGCCTGTGAAAATTCTGGTATAAAATTGAATGTAAATACATAGATCTAGGAATTCACACTCTGCTCAATAAATAACCACCGAAAACAGTTTGAAAAAATTATGTATGATTAATGGTAAAACATAGGCATAGAGTTGAAGAATTACCTTCAACTTATTGAGTTAAGAATTGAAAGAACTGTGAATTTTCTTAAATCGGAGTTTATATGAGATGAGGTCCACCATCTCAAAAATATGAGTCATTGTCCAAATTTTCAAGTGAATATTCACGTTAATTACATTTTTTGTATCAATTCTAAACACAGTAGTCATGCTTGTCATTGTGGAGATAAAAAGAATAAATATTGAAGAAAAAAAAATATTTGAAAAGCTTTTTCGAGTTAACAAGTAATTAAGAAGACGTATTCACATTTAGCAATTTTGTAATAATATGACGTGCTGTGACAAAATAAGGTATGGTTGTTACGATACAAATCATTGCTAGAAACATGAAACTTTTGTGAATATTTCAGTAATTTGGCAACCCAATGTCAACAATGAAAGAAATACAATTGTTAATTTAAAAAATTATATGTATCCATATTCATGTACTTTTTAATTAAAAATTATATTGTACAATAGTGTCCCTTGGAAATGTTCTTGATTTTGATGATCTCATTGGTAGGTATCATATACCATAGCCTTGTAAAATATAATTTATAGATCTTATATACTCTGTTAGCAAAATTACACTTTATTCAAGTTATTGGAATGAACTTTTAGACTGTTTTCATAACTCAGGAATACAGTGCCGTAACAACCAGTAAGCCATGGTAGGTCATGGCCTAGGGGTCCGAAGGTCTAAGGGGCCCCAAGGGCCCTTAAGACTTATGTTACATTTTGTTATTATTTCTTATGAACAATTTTTCTTCTGAATAGTTTCAATTCTAATGAAAACAAACCAAACAGAATTTTACAGAATCATTTAAAGAAGACAATTAGCCCTTGATTCTCTTTTTGAATTTGCAGCAACCTGATTCGGGCCTTTTTTTGTCGATTTCAGCAATAACTCTTCAAAGTACTCAATTTTGAACTATAGATTCTACGTAGGGAATATCCCCCAAAAAATATGGGGGGGAGATTTTCCGTCTTTTATGAATAAATAGACTGACAAAAGCAGTGTTGAAATACATATTTCTCCAATGTCTTCCAAACATTAAAACATAAATAAAAACTTATGTCAAATTTTGTGTATCAGCGTACAGTGTTTTGAAAAATCCTAAAATCGAAAATTTTATGTATCAGTATATATTGCCAATTGCAATGCATTCTCCTTACCTTTCCTATTTTTTATCTATCCAAAAAATAAAAACAAAAACACAGAAACAGAATTCTTATTCCTACTCATGTCAGAAGCACAACTCGAATTGTACAAACATCACGCGGTTTTGCACTCGTGAGTTATAAATTTCATTGGAAGATTTGTTGATACTGATTGTGACTAGGCATTTCAGATAAGAAAATCTGACTTTCCAAGTTCCACATCTTCAATATCGCATATTGCATATTCATAGGCATAAGTCATTCTTCTTCACTCCAGTACCCAACTCTTCAAACTCTACGAGGATTCCTCTAAATCAATAATCCCAAAAACTTCCAGTCTTTAAAAACTCAATTTCAAATTTTCCCACGCCTTAAATCTCGAACTTCGAGCGCGTTTCGAGATATCGATCGCTGTCACTGCTTGCCTGCTCAGAAAAGGAGGTGTTCTGTGGTGTTGTTTGACGATACAGATGTTTTATTAGTTTTAGAAGATTGTGACCACAGAATCCTCTTAAGTTCTTAGTTTTTAATTCTTGGATTGGACAAGTGTGAGAAGAGGAGTAGATTAGTGTTCTGCAAGACGAGTTTGCGGAACCCCTGGACAAAATGTGTGGTGGTTTTACGTGCTCTAAAAATGCGTTGACTGCACTTAACGTCTTATATATTGTAAGTTTTGCAATTTTGTCAATCAAAATCCTGTGCTTGAACTGAAATCGATTCCTAAATCATAAATTACTCAGACCCTATTCAAAACTCTAGGTTGTCGCCTTCATTTTGATTGGAGTCGCAGTCTATGGAAGAGCTTCAGCTCTGGTTACAGATCTACCAATAATTGGTGGAATTCTAGCATGTGGAGTAATACTGATATTGATCTCAATCCTGGGATTGATAGGAGCTGTCAAACACCATCAAGTCTTACTCTTCTTCGTATCCTTTACAATTCAATAATTCTTTATTGTCCCGTTTATTTTTTCAATAAATCTGCAGGATTGCACTGTCTGATAACCTTTTTACCTCTAACTTACGTCAGTCTTGCTATCAGTTATCAGCACGTGATATGTACTTTGTTTTTAGAATCTTTGGAAATCGCTCCGGTAGATTTTCTCTATTAGATCATTTGATTTTATTCAAATTTGCTTTAATTGTAATCGAGAGAACTGGGTTTGAAACCTCTATTTCTGGAGGAATTCATTTTTTCTAAATTAGAAAGTAAATAGAGGTTTATAAAATTCATATTTCTTATGGAATAAACGGAACCACCGAGGGGTGAGTAAGTAATTGTGTACTTATATAGATAGAGTAATCGTAAAATTGATTAAATTCAATCATTTAAATGAGTGCGTTCTTTTTATTCCAGAATAGATAATCTACATGTTGCGTACGTGATTTAGAAAGAACTTCATATCCAGATATAGTGTTCCTGGATGTTCTTTGAGTCAAATTTCACTATTTATAAGCGTTAATATTTCATTCCATTTGTACTACTATTAGATCAAAGTTTCTGGTTTTATTCATCAAAAAAGCTTTCCAAGAAATGAAAAATCTACTTTTTCGCTCGAGCAATGAAAGATGCAAGAAAATGTTACAGAGCAAAATGTTTCCGTTCGAATCGTGAAAAATATTATCAAAAATGAAGAATTATATTTTCAAGAAAAATTATGCAAGTTAAAAAAAATGTTAGGAAGAAAATCGTTTATCCCAAGAAGATCTAAAAATTTACTGTTGACTATTTTTTGATAAAACGTATAGTTTTGTTGTTTATATCATGAGAATGCAACTTGAATGAATAAAAAAATGCAGTTTCCTGGCCAAAATGTGAGAGACAAGGAGAAATGTTAATGAGCTAAATTGTTAACCTCAAAAAGGTACAAAATTATTATTTCAATCGTTTTCCGAAAATACATATAGTTTTTGTTTAAATCGTGATAACGCTTTTAAAAAAATGAAAAACTTAATTTGCAGCCAAACTATGCGAGATATGAATATCAAGGACTAGTATTGTAATGAAAAAGTGTTCCTCAAGGCCGATTGAGCATTCGTTAAACTTATTTGAAACTTTTATTCATCGAAAATAAAAAAAATGAAATAAAAATTTCGAAAGTAGATTTGTACTTGTGATATTCACATATACAGGTATGAAATGCTCTGCATTCTCAATCAAAATTAAATATAAATTATATTTGAAAAGTTGGATTTCAATATTTTTAATTTAGAAAAGCAAAGAAATATCAATCTAAAAACCTCCAAATTCAAAACAAGCTACTGAAATTCATAGAGAGGATAAAATATAATGCTCATGAATAGTGAAATACGATTTGGCAAACATCGAGGAACATCATATCTCAATGTCAAATTTTTTTGAAATTACATCGCAACGACTTCTAGATGATCTATCCTAGAATGATCCGCGTGTTTTTCTGAATGTTTTCTTCAAAATCCACCCAAAGTTTTTTTTTTCACTTTGAGAAATCTATGCAGTAGTGCACAGTATGAAAAATGATCTTGAAGAATAGAAATATTGCACAAGAAACCATTTTTGTACCCTAATTTAATCATTAGTTTAAGTTGCGAAAATTCGAATTGTTCAACGATTTTGCATTGAAGTTTTCAGCATATTCCTTATCTGTTGTTTACAGTACATGCTTATTCTTTTCTTGCTGTTCCTCGTCCAGTTTAGCATTGCTTGCGCATGTCTTGCCGTAAATATGAAGCAACAAGAAGAATTAGCAGAACAGGTAATATCCAAAAATAAGATCTATATTTACCTCATATTACTAAATTGCATTCAAAATCACAAATTTTATTTTGATTTTCCTAGGGATGGAGTAGCGTTGGACCTGATCTCAAGGAAAAAGTTCAAAATACCTTCGGTTGTTGCGGATTTAACGGTACTCTTAGTGGTATACATAATGATATTCCTTGTCCAGAGGTAAACTAAATGGATTAATTCGTCTTTATTGAACTTCAGTTGAGAGGAATGTAATTATTATATTTGATTTTTATTATAGGTTTGCACTCAAATGGCGAAATGTCCTCCCTGCATGCAAAAACTCCAATCTACTATCGATTATGCATTTAAATTATGTGGAAGCATAGGGCTCTTCTTTAGTTTCACAGAGGTAAGTTTGATTTCATAATTTTCTAGTTAACTACAATTGGATTGATTCAGCTTATATATCTTACAACAATTAAGCAATTTTTTATGCACTGAAAAAATGTTTATGAATACCTTTTTCGCGTTTAATAGGTTGTTCGTTTGGCAAAAATCAATGCTTTAAACGTTTGATCGCAAAAATGTTCCATTAGCAGAATAATTCAATCGGTTATAATAATTATCTATTGTTTCATAATTGGTTGTGGTGCGTTTTTATTCCTTCGGGTGAAAAAAGGAAGGTCTTAAGAAGGTTTACAATGGAATGAATGAATGAAGGAGAATATTACGCAGCAATAGTACATTGTGTGGTTAGGTGCACAAACATCCGATTTTAATGAGGTTGAATTTTGCCATCCGAGCGGAGCGAATTCAAATCGGTTGTATGCACCGTGCCGCATACGATACGTTTTGCCTTGAAAACATTAAAAATGAGCATTTATTAGGCCTGTTGAGAGGGACCGTAAGGAGTAGCAGGGTGGCGACTTGACCGGGAAATGACCAGGGATTTGATTGACCGGGGAAAAACCGGGAATCGAATTGAAAACCGGGAATTCACTCGACTCAACCTAGAAAATGCAAAATTTTACCGTAAAAATACGAGAAATCACCGCTGTCTTTTTATAAATTAAAAAGGGATCTTATCATTTTATTCAAGAAATGTGCCGTTCCTTCAGTCTGATGTTGAACAATTTAAAATATATTTTTATACTTTATGAGAGAAAGAATTACTTTTTTTCCATGATGAGAGAAACCTTTTGCAAATTTGTTGCTCTCCCAGATTTTTCAAGCTGACTCAATAATCGAATCGATGATAGCCCAAACATACAGAAAGAAATATGCTCTCAATTTTTTCGAAAAAAATGTATTTATCGCATTTTATTTCTTTTTTCCTCATTCATCTGACTGTAGACAGCGAATTTTAGAAAATAATGATAGTTTTTACTTTAGGTCAGGAAGTTTCTGTTGATAAATTTAATTTCAGTCAGGACAGGGAATTTTTTACATGGAATCGGAACTTTTTAAGAATAATTATAATTCGGATTTGGAGGAATTTAAAAAACTCGCTCTTCCATTTAAAAATTTGTTACACTTCGAAAGTCCCCTCTTCTTAATTTTAAATTCAGAAGGTACTTCGAAGAATAAAAGAAGAAATATTTCTGAATTAAAATATAAATAGATTTTTCCTTTCAAATTCATCCTTTTTTAGTTCAAAAATCAACTACTTGGTTGAAAGTTACACTTTTTTGTTGGAAACCAAATTTTTTGGTTCAAGTTGCATTATTTCAATTTGAAATTCACCTCTGTTTGAAAAGGTAGCTACTTTGTTGGGAATCAAATCATTTTTTTTGGTGAAAATTCAAGTATTTAGTTGAAAATTCATTTTTTAATTTGAAATTGAACTATTTTTTTGAGAATCTTTGTACTTTGTTGAAAATCTGCCTCTTTGGCGAAAATTATTCTTTATGGGTAAAAAATAATCTTTTCCGCCTAAAATAGGAATAGGTAATTAAATTATTTTGCGTGAAATTCACATATTCTGTTCAAAAATCGATTTTTTGGTAGGAAATTATCTTTTCCTACGGAAGTTAATTTTCTTGTTCCTTAATTGAATGTTTAAGCCAACATTGATACTATTCCATTTTGGTTGGAAATTATTATTTTCATAGTTCGAAATTCAACCATTTTGTTGAAAAATTGTTTATTTTGGTTGAAAATTAATTTTTGGTAAAAAATTTAACTATTCTCGTTGAAGGTCCATCATTTCAGTTGAAAATTCGTCTATCTGGTTTGAAATTCAACTACTTCAGTTGAGCATCAACAATTTCCTTTGGAAATTCGGCATTTTGTTTGAAAATGCAACAATTTCTTTGAAAGTTAGTTTTTTTTTGTTATGAGTAATTTCGATAACTAAACATTTAACCTATTCGAATTGAAAATTTCATAGTTGTGGTTAAAAATTAATTTGTTTCGTTGAAAATCCATTTTCTGAATTAAAAATTTGAGCAAGTATTTGAATTTCGATTGACAATTTATCATCTTTAGTAAAACTTGATTTATCCGTTTTAGAATTTAACTTTTTTAGTTGAAGAGTCTTTGTTTTAGGCGGAAACTCTTATTGTCGGTTTCAAATTGGTTTTTTAAACTAAAAATGATACTGTTCCATTTTCGGTTGAAAATCATTATATTTCAGTTCGTAATTCAAAATTTTGTTGGAACATTGTATTTTTTGACAGGAAATTATTCTTTGTATTTGAGACTCAATCTTCTTGTTTGAATACTCACCTTCATGGTTGAAAATTGGAATGCTTCAGTTAAATATCTATCATTTTTGTTGAAAATTCATCTTCTTAGTTCGAAGTTTTACCAATTCAGTTGGAGATTCATAATGTTCAATGTTTGATCTCTTGTGTTAAAAGATGTTGAAAATGAACGTCATGAATAAAATAAATGTTTGCATTTTTTGAGAAATATGAATATGGTACTTTCAGTTGATCGGGAAAAACCAAGAAAGGACCGGGAATTTAAAATTGTCTGTCAAATCGCCACCCTGAATTTCCACTTGTGTCTTTCGAAACAGGGCTGAAAATACCCGTTTTCCATGTGTGAATTGAAAAATTGTAAAATGCTAACAATTTTATTGACAGTGTACCATTTTATTTAATCCTATATATATTCATTTAGGAGTGACTATAGTGTTATTGATTTTTTGTTTAAATCAGGGAACAAATAATCCTGAGGCTCATTTGTGTAATATTTGGATAGTTTCAAACAAAAAAAATTATTTAACAAAATTTCAACAGCAAAAAAACATGTATAATCCACCTACGGCTTGAAACAAATTCTTTCTTTAGATGAGGATCATTCAAAAAATTTCTGGGCATTAAGCTAGAGATTTTTATTAAGTAGTGACTTTGTTTCATTTTTTACCCAAAGAAATACAAATAGAATCTGGAAAATTAATCATATCCAAACTAGCTGTATGTTTATTTGTGTTCTCTTGTGTTGCGTTTACATAAAGGCGCATAAAGTTTACAAGCGAGAAATATTTTTTACAAATATAAATGAAATTCGATGGAAAGTTATAACTGTATCAGAATAAAAAAAAAATTGTTATTCATAATTCAATTACTGAAATTTAGAGAAATTAGAGCTATAATCAAAGTCTAAAAAGCACAATTGATGGTTTGACTCCTAGACAAAGTTTTTAGCAATAATCCAATGATTGAGCTTTATATTGAGCATTCAAGCTCAGATTTTGCAATTGTTAAAAGTTATTTGAACCTAAGAAATTTTTGGATGGATCCATCACAAAAGCGTGTGTTCTCAAATAAATAATTCTAACAAAATATATCAATTGCAGTTCGTTGGTGTGTGGTTGACAGTGCGCTACAGGAACCAGAAAGATCCGCGAGCTAATCCTAGTGCTTTTCTCTAGTCTAACACCATCGCTATGTCCCCTGTTTCCTCGCATGATCATCCTAACAGATGGTGGGTTTTCTCATATAATTGGTTGTGGCCATCTATAATATACCTCATCACTCTCTTTGATATAGATAATAAATACAGTTAATAACTAATCTTGTAATTCTTCTAAACTCGCCACGTTCCAAGACATTTTGTTTCCGAACTTGAAGGCTTCCACTTCGAAAACCTCTAAGTTTAGTGACTTGCCTAATTTTCCGAATATTATATGCTTTCAAATTTAAATTTGAGATTGAAAGCCTAAAAATTTTATTTAGAGGTATTATATTCACCTTTCTTATTTTAATTCCCTGAATCAAAATAAGTAAGATTCACTCATCTACTTGATAATCAACAGAAAAATGACCTTGAATTTCTCAGTTACACTTGATATCATTCTAGGTGATTGCGGCTTTCTTGGCCAGACGTTACAGAAATCAATACGACCCAGAGTTGAAAGCTTCCAGAGCTGTTTTCCCACGAGATGATTATCTATACTGACACCTTTAGTTTGAAATTTCCTTTCATTGCTGTCTGTGGTTACAGCAGTATCAAATCCAGCGACTCCAAAAATACTCTCAAGGCCTGTGAACCAAGCTGTTAGATAATTCATTCAATGGACTTCAGCATTATATGCCAAATTGATGGCGACGTTGCCGAACTCGAAATTAGTTAGAAAGCGCAATGCAGAAAAATTCAGGCTATCCAGATTCAACCGATTCTGGGAAGCTTGAATCGTACTATTGGATATCAGTGTAAACAGCGATATTTGAGTCAAACGATGCTTGCGAATTCCGTCATTGCGTTTTAGAACAACACCCACTTCTGCCAAACCAAAGATCGATTTTTTATTATTTAGAAATGGAGTAGATCATTGCGAGGTGGACAGCTGCCTTTGATATCACATTTTGTGATTTATATTCTCATTTACTCTAGTGATTGAAACTGCTAGATGTGTGCCCTAGTCAGTTATTGAACCTGAAGATTTAGTAGGACTTTTTTGCTCAATCTTTGAATTTTAGAACAGTTTTTCGTTCTCATCAAGTTCTCGCTCTGCATTTAATGGATCTCAAACAGACAGATGGTAGCGAATGTCATAATATCAAACATTCCAATTTTCATGTGATACTCATTACTCAGCTATGGTTAGAACTCAGCACACTTATACCTCAGATCGATACCCCCATGTGAAGAACCTCTCTGGCGTTGCTAACTCTCTGCTTCTTGAGTTGGCTTCTCGTTTCAGTACACATACAAGGCGCTAAATGCTTAACCAACCTGTAGATATCTTTAGTAATGAATAATCTGTGGTTTAGTACATTATTCAGAATACTTTTAATTCAACTGAATTTTTATAGATTTAGAGTCGTTAATTTAAACGATCAACATCAGAGTGGTTGTTTCAGATGTATACTCAGAGAGAACTCATTTTAACATGGCGGCATTAAAATCTAATAAGTGAATTACACAATTTGTTTAATGTTTTCGATCCAAGAAACGAAAATCAGTACTTTAATCGCCTGAGTATAATAACCAAAAGAATCTGATTGTAAATGAAAATGGTGCTGTTTGAGAAGAAATTATGTTGATATCGAAATCTGATAAAGACTCAATTCATGGCTTGACTCCTAGCGAATTTAATTTAATATTTTAGTTAGTTAGTTTTAGTTAAAAATAGCTGTTTGCTTAAAATCAAAATTTCAATCATGTCACAATGTTCTTTTTAGTAGATAGAAAGAATTCAGCAAACTGTAAAGTGTAAATTTATCAGTAGAAAATATTGTAGATGTCTTGTTTTATTGATCGTTGGAATCTGTCTTCAGTTATTTGATTCTCGACGTGTGCATTTATAATTGTATGCTGGACATTGCGAAACGCAAAGTGTCTGTCAAAAAACTATATAGATACGTACAAGCTAATTTTAAAAGATGATATGGAAACAGTAGAACTGGCATAAAGTTGTAAAAATGTGTGTATTGAATCTAGGAGAGCAGTATTAACTTTTCCAACATTATTGAACATTCGTTCGATAAGTGTAGCTTTTCTTGATTGCTTCCTCTTAGTTAGCCATACAACGCTTACTGAAAATACTGATAAGTGATAAGCATCAAATGAATTTAAACCAGAGTAGAGTTATTCATTCATTGCTAGCTAATTTTTTTCGTTCTGTGAAAAAAAAATGAAAAGTTCAAAACCGAAGGTTGTACCAAACGCATTTTCAGCCTAATTACATATCTGTCTAAACTCCTCTCCGCCTTTAGCAACAATCCATATCTTTTCTGAAGAGCAAAAATTACTCGAGCTGTATTTACGAGTCCACTAAATTATTATACGTAACTCAAATGGGTTTAATGCTACTTGATGAAAAGTAGAATATTGTACAAGTATCAGAATAAAAATAATGCTGGAATGCAAAAAAAATCAATATTATTATTATTTGATTTCACATATCACATCAGAATTAGATCACCTATAAATATTTTTAACAGTCTTTTTCGTTTGCGTCTTAACATTAAATATATAGTGACTCTATAAAATAACTTATGGTAATTGTATAACAAATTTAAAATGTAGAAGTTTTAGCTATGGGGCTGTATTTTTGACATCGTTAGGCCTTCTTCTTCCAAAATTCAGTTCATCTTGAATCTCGGAGAGCGATTTTCCTTTGGTTTCAGGAACGTAGATAAGTATGAAGACGACTCCGAAGAAGCAAGTGATTGCAAACCATGCGAAAGAAACGTCAATTCCCGAGGAATCTGATACAACTTGAAAGAGTTTAGAAACTGCGAAAGCCGAAAGACAAGACCAAAGATTCGCTAAGCTTACGGCGACGCCTTTGACATTCGTGGAGAAAAGTTCGCCCAGCATCATGTATGCAAGAGGACTTAAACCTAGGGCGATAATCAATTCGTAAAAAATTATTGAGGAAACTAATAAGTAGCCGTAGGGTTTCATGTCCAGCTCTTGGTGGTGTTTTAGGTAGCAAAAAATACCGCTGATTGTTAGAGCGACTCCGGCCAGAAAAGTTGTGCTCAGAAGCAGTGGTTTCCTTCCTATTTTATCCACCAGGGCGGCTGCAACAACTCCAGCAGCCAATTGGAAGACTCCTAGAATTATAACTGCTACCGCTGCTGACAATTTCGTTTCTGCTTCTTCCATTATTTCCTGAAATCATAATTTGGTGTTCCATATTATTAAAATAAATTTGGAGGAATTAATCGATGAATAAATCGACTTATTATTTAATTAAATTTGAATTTGGGGTTTGAAAATATTTCGAAACCATGTGCTATACTTTTTTTACATGTCCCGTTCTACAGATACATATGTAGGTCACATTTTTGTTACCAGTATCATTTATTGTACATTGGGTTGAAAATTCCAAATATGTATTATCAACTTAGAATATTCAAAAATTAAAAATAATTCAATGCTGAGTACTTGGTTCCAAAATGATTTCATTCTGAGGCGTGAATTACAGAAATTATTCTCATATAGTAGAATCTCGAATTTGGATCAGTATCACTTAATTGAAAATTTCAAATGTTTGATTTCAATTATCAACAAATTGAAAGAGCAAAATTTGTAGAGCTTCATTTCAAATCTATTTAAATTTGGATTGACCTACATTGAAAAATCAGGGTGGCGACTTGACCGGGAAACCGGAAAATGACCGAGAATTTAATTAACACTCGGGAATTTACTTGACTCAACCTAGACTATTAGAAATTCTACCGAAAAACGACAGCTTCCTTTTCATGGATCGAAAAGAGATCTTATCATTTTATTTAGAGAACATAACGTTCCTTCAATCTGATTCTCAAAATATTTGAATATAACTATACGTCATGAGAGGAAGATTTTTTTTCCATTATAAGGAAAACGTTTTGCTGATTTGTTGCTCTGTGAGATTTTTTGAGCTGAGTCAGATTTGATAATCGAATTGATGATAGCCCAAACCTACAAAGAGATTTATTATCATCGTTTTTTCAAAAAAATGTATTTATCACGTTTTATTTCCTTTTCCTCATTTATCTGACTTGGGACAGGAAATTTCAGGAAAATAATAGTTTTTATTTTAGGGCAGGGAGTTTCAGTGAAGAAGTATAATTTCACTTGGTACAGAGAATTTTTTTACATGGAACGGGAACCGTTTTAGGAGGAAGGAATTTTGAAAACTCGTTCCTCCAATTAAAAATTCGTCACAATTTTGAAGTCCCCTCTTCTTATTTCAAACAAAGAAAGTACTTCAAGCAGTCTTAAGAGTAGAAGTAGTAGGTAAAAATCAACTACATGTTTAAAATATAAACTTGGTTGTTTTATCGAATTTTCTCATTCAAGTTGCAATATTTCCATTCAAAATTCACGTCTCGTTGAAATTTTAACTACTTTGTTCGAAATCAATTCAAATTTTTTTGGTGAAAAATTCAAGCATTTAGTTGAACATTGATCTTTGATTTTGAAAATGAAACTATTTCTTTGAGAATTTATTTACTTCGTGAAAAATTTGCCTTTTTTTGGTTGAAAATTATTCTTTATGGTCCAAAATTCGTCGTTCTTATTAAAATACATCCATTACCGTTGAAGATTCATCATTATACCTGAAAATGCCTCAGTTTGATTGAAAATCAATTACTTCAACTGAAAATTTAATTGTTTCATTTTTGTTGAGAATTGATCTTTTCTAGTTAAAAATTCGACATTCTGGTGAGAAAATTGTCTTTTTGATTTGAAAATTCAATTATTTCGTTGAAACTTACATTATTTTCTTAAAAAATAGATTTTTTGTAGGAAATTATCTTTTCCTTCGGAAGTTAATATTTTTCTTCAAAAACTCTTCTTTACGTTTAACAATTCAAGTTATACAGTCAAACATTTTTCAGTTTAGTCGATCATTCATCTAGTTGAAAACTCTTATGTTTGGTTTAAGATTAATTTTTCCAGACAAAAGTGTTACTATTCCATTTTTGTTTACAAATTTTTATTTTCATGGTTCAAATTTCAACCATTCTGTTGAAAAGTTGTATTTTTTGGTTGAAAATAAATTTTTTGTCAAACAGTCATTTATTCTAGTTAAATATTCCTCATTACAGTTGACATTTCCTTTTTCTGTTTACAATTCAGCTACTTCAGTTAAACATTTACAATTTAATTTGATTCTTCATCATTTTGTGTATAAATGTAATAATTGGTTTGACAATTAGTTTTTTTGTGTAATAAGTAAATTTTCAAAACTGAAAATGAAACTTATTCCAATTGAAAATTCTATAGTTTTAGTTAAAGATCTATTGGTTCAGTCAACTATGCATTTTTTTCAATATAAAATTTGAGTAATCAAATTTTCGTTGATAATTTATATTTTCCCGTCAAAGTTAATTTATCTGTTTGAAAACTCAACTTCTTCAGTTAAAGATTCTTTTCACATTTCATTCTGAATGAGAAGGTATTGGTTTTATGTGAAAATTGACTTTCGCGGATTTGATGAAATCTCCACGTTTTCAGA
>WSXT02000001.1:17119-34977 GCA_011762715.2 Neuroterus valhalla
CCTCTTACTGGTCACAGAAATTATGTTGGTCAAACCCCTCCCCCAGGTCCCGTGGGAGGCGGGTAGGCAACCCTCTTACTTTACTCTTTCCTAGGGGGTTTTCTTACTGTTCCCAGAAATAATGTTGGTCAAACCCCTACCCCTTTCCAAGGTCCCGTGGGAGCAGGAAGGCTACCCTCTTACTGGTCCCAGAAATAATGTCAGTCAAACGCCTTTCCCAGGCCCCGTGGGGGGGGGGGGCAAACCTCTTACTGTACACAGAAATAATGTTGGTCAAACCCCTTCCCCAGGTGCCGTGGGAGGCGGGTAGGCAACCCTCTTACTTTACTCTTTCCTAGGGGTTTTTCTTACTGGGCACAGAAATAATGTTGGTCAAACCCCTACCCCTTTCCAAGGTCCCGTGGGAGCAGGAAGGCTGCCCTCTTACTGGTACCAGAAATAATGTTAGTCAAACGCCTTTCCCAGGTCCCGTGAGGGGCAAGAAGGCAAACCTCTTACTGGTCACAGAAATTATGTTGGTCAAACCCCTCCCCCAGGTCCCGTGGGAGGCGGGTAGGCAACCCTCTTGCTTTACGCTTTCCTAGGGTGTTTTCTTACTGGTCACAGAAATAATGTTGGTTAAATCTTTTTCCCAGGTCTCGTGGGGGCGGGTAGGCGACCCTCTTACTGGTCACAGAAATAATGTTGGTCAGACCCCTACCTCTTCCCAAGGTCCCGTGGGGGCGGGAAGGCCACCCTCTTACTGGTCACAAAAATGATGTTGGTCAAACGCCTTTCTCAGGTCCCGTGGGGGGCAGGAAGGCAAACCTCTTACTGGTCACAGAAATAATGTTGGTCAAACCCCTACCCCTCTCCCAGGTCCCGTGGGGGTCAGGAAGGCAACTCTCTTACTGGTCACAGAAACAATGTTGGTCAAACCCCTTTCCCAGGTCCCGTGAGGGGCGGGTAGGCAACCCTCTTACTGGTCACAGAAACAATGTTGGTCAAACCCCTTTCCCAGGTCCCATGATCGGCGGGTAGGCAATCCTCTTACTGGTCACAGAAATAATGTTGGTCAAACCCCTACCTCTTCTCAAGTTTCCATGGGGGCGGGAAGGCAACAGAAATAATGGAATATAAACAGGTTAAGATAAGAAAGAGTAATGTAATATATAAATAATAACCGCATGATTGGCTTCAGAATTTTGTTAGTATTGACTTATATGAACGAAGAAAGCCATGATTTTATGGTGTTGTCTTACGAAAACAGATTCTCACTAATTTTCTCGGAAACTATCACCCGTAGGAGAAAAATAGAATGCAATATATGTATTTCGATGAGATCTACGACTTTTATATGGAACATTTTTTTAGTTTTGCATATTACCTGAGATGAATTCAAAAAACCATATTTTTTTTTGTTTTTTCATTATTTCAACATAAAAATCAAATTTTCGCCAATGTTCACTATTATATTCGTTATCAGCGCGTGAAAATACATTAGTATACGGAGTGCGCCGGAAATCGGGCATATCACCTTTTCGGAAGCACAACCCGGATCTGTTACTGGAACATTCGATGACTCTCAAGAATTTATGAAAATCATTGATCTGCGTAACTTTATTTGTTTGAATGCTATTTATTAATTATAATTTTGTACTATCATTTTCATTGCAAAAATAAGGTTAATAAGGCTCTTCAACTGACCTCGAGCAGTTGATAGATTTTTGTATTCCACAATTAAAAAAAAGTAAATATCACGCTAAGTCTGATTTTCAATAATTCCCATCATAATTTTTAATAAACAATAATGAGAATGTAAAATTAAAAAGGAAACAAAAGTGGATATATGAGAAAAATATAATACCTTCCTTGATTCAAAGAAAAAAATGCGACAAAAGGTGCTTCATTTAGAAAAGATTCAAATAGGAAGGCCAGATGAAACAATTACGAACTTGAGTTTCCTGAAAGTATTTCAATTCTTTTGAAATAAAAGGTTGAATCAATAACTGATGACAGGCACCTTTTATTCCAAAGAATAAAAAATAGCATCTTTATGTTGTGTTGGAAAAAGTCTCAGAATTTCGGGACAACCCAAATTTCGGAATGACGAGATACCTTGTAAAATTGCAAATAATTGATTTCATTTTGTCGCCTTGCCATGAAATTTTTTAGAACAGAAATAATTTATGATGAAATCAAAGATAAACTTCGGATCAATGATTTTCAGTTTTGCGAAATAACAATTTCGGATCGAATCAAAAATTACTATTGTTTGTCAGAAACATTAATATAAAAAATATCTAAGGGAACTGATATTCCTTAATTCAATACTGACATATTCTTTGAAGATGCACTTTTACATAAAAATATGTATAACATTCCATAAAAGAGCTTCATTTCATGAAAATTGTTGGAAAATGATGTGCAATAAGGGGAGTTGTGAATCATTCCAATTCTCAAAACTTCGCAGACAACTCATGTATAGCGTAATAAATTTAGTTATATCACGTGCATGTTTCCGTTCGAATCTTTTTATAAAGAGTATAAATATTACATATATACGTATATAAATGAAGGGCACAATAATAAAAGGTCCTGAGTGCCCATTACCCGAAAAATCATTTCATTCATATTAAAACCTTCTGAATATAAATATAATTTATATTCGTCCAACGAAAATTATAGCATTTTTGAAAGATGTATGGAACAATCTTACGGCAAATGGCACATGACCAATCTCACTGGGACCCTTCAGATATCCCTTTTTTTAAATGTATCATCATTCAACTGGACCTTTACCTTGAACAGCTGTACCCCGATTACAGCAAACATGAACTGTAGGAGATAGGTGACCAACATAATGTTGCCAATCGTTTTAATGGCGACAATCACACACTTGACTACGTACTTCACGTAGTTCAGATCAGGGCAGGTGAGCAGGGCGAGCGAGCAGAGCAGGGTACACACAGGTCGATAAGATAAGGAGAAACCAAAAAAAAAAAACAGCATAGCATTAATTGAGGGGCGCTCTTTCAAACCTACAGTGTGAAAGGGGGAAGGGTTGGGGGTTTGGAGGTGGAGGACAGATGATATTCATTGGGGTGAAGAAGGGAAAGGAAATTGTTAGTGGAACTTCGGGTACAACGGAGTAAGTTGGACGATTTATTTATGTAGTTTGCACTCCTTTATTATCAAGTTCCTCTATCCTGGTGCTCGTTTTTTTTCTATTCAAGTTTTACCCTCACTGTTCCATCTCTAATTTTCGTCAGGTCTTGTTTCGTGAACTGAGCCCTCGCCATCCATCCAACCCATCAGTGTTCTCTGTTTTTTTTTTTTTTTTATTACTTCTTTTACTTTCATTTCGCAATGCACCTTAAGGGTTCCGAATTATGTAAGTTCGAAGATTTTAATTAAACGCTAATTCGAAGACTCAGCATTGTGACTTAAATCTAATAAAGACTCCATTAGTATCGTAGGGCGTATGTTTTTTTCTCATTTATCGCATTTTTCAAAACTTGGATTAAGATTCTGGTGATGAATTGTCAAATATTGTATTACATGAAAATTGAAACTTGTTCAAGTTTTCAAAGATCAGGACCCTTTGTAAACCTTACAATAAATTGTATAGGACAACGAGGTATTTTTACATCTCAAGGAGACTGATTCTAGATATACATACATATTGTATATGTTTATCGTGTATCTGCATGTGTTTTCTCTAAAAATAAGAACAGTCTAATATCTAACTCTAATGACACATGACTTCCAAACCTAAATATTAATATTTTCTATAGGAAACTTCCATCTAAAACACACTTGCTCCAACTATAAGAACATCATTTGTTTTACCTAGTACGACTTGTAACGTTCAGTCACGCAAAAATTGTGACCCTCGTATAAAAAAATTAGTCCAATAACTATACTTTTGGAAACTATTTTCTAACTATTGGAATATCAAACATTTTTCCAACGCACTTTGGGGGACACATAAAAAACCATTCCCATGATCAAAAATGAGAAACATATTTTTACAATATTGAGACTCTTAGTCTTGGCCCATCCTATAAAGGTTTTTTGTACTGAACAAACATGATTTATTACATTTCCTGAAGTAATCATAACTGAAAAGATATTCTATCATTATCCCGATTATAAAGTATGAAAATGAGACGCGAAACGTCTGCGAATGAGATTCTTGGTGTGTGAAAAATCCTGCTTCAATTTCTCTCTTCCCTTTTTGACCATTCATTGGAGTGACTCAAAAGAGAAGTTGAAATGCTCGTAAAAAATTGAAAATGATACATTAACCAGTGTTTTGTCACGTAAAGCTGGAAGAGATTTAGGTTGAAAGACACAATTCATGATTTTTGAATTTCGTTTCGCACTATACCCTCCAAAATGGATAACGGGACCAGTAGCTAATAGCCTCGTGTTAATAGCAGCACACCACTGCAACGCTCAGCTGGCAAATCATGCAATCTTATGGCGTCCTTTTATGTAGAGGAGCTTCAATCACGAAGCCTTGTTTTTTTTCCTCAGCTCATTCACACGCGACAGGCGGTTTGAAACAAAGAGGGTTGGGGGTGAAAAAGGGATGGGGGATCGTTTCAGAGAAAAGAGGGGGTTGTTGTGAGAATGTGACAGTTAAAGTACTTCCGATTTGTTTCTACCAAGGGTCAGACAATCGGCATTCATTTTAACGAGATCAAACTGATTTACAATTATTATTCAAATTTATTTGATGAAAAATGTGAGAAACAAGAACTGTTCGATATGATTTGCAGATGCAGAAATTAAACGCGAATAAGCTTCTTGTTCTATGTTGTATACTATTTATGTCTGGCCAAATTCTACCTTTTCCACTGATTGAATCGATTGGAAATCGGGCAGGCAATTCATGCTTGTTATCGGCGAAAAAATTCGAGCCATCTGGCTCTACAGCCAGAGACTCAGACAAAAAAATTCTAACGGAATAAGTAAATTCTGATCTCGAAGCTTGAATTTTTATACGTGAATGAGATTGTAACCAGTGATCTGAATTTTTTTTTGTGCTCTGCAGACTGAAAAAAGTAAAAAGAAAGCAAGGATTTTGCACACAATTTAAAATAATCAAGTTCAGAACACCACTTTTCATTGAAGATGATGTGTGAAAAATCTGAAAAAATGCAAGCATACTCTTTTTTGTTCGAATAAAGATATTAAAATGATTTAAACTCCAAACTGTCACGTGACTCCTCTGTAATTATTGATTGTTTTTTACTTCCAGAGCTTGATTAGAACTGAAAATATTATGCTCGTCTGCTTTTCCGATTTGAACCAATAATTTGCAATATTCTTCCAATGTTTCTACGGAAATTTATTTATGACTGTTCAAAGAATCTCCATGAATTTTTCCAGATTTTTCTAAACTCTTCTTCAATTAAAAATGGTGCTCTAAACCTAAATCTTGTCAATCACGTCCAAAAGTTCTTATTTTTTACAACTTCTTACAATCTGCAAAGCAAATTATTTCAGATTGCTGGTTTTGAGCCTTTTCACGTATAGAGTCTATTTGAGCCTATCAAGCTTCAAAATGACTATTCACTTACTGAGCTATCATTTTTTGGGGCAAAAACTTTCAGCTTCAAAGCCAGATGAGTTAAATTTTCTCGTCGATAGTAGTTAAAAAATTACATCTCTCTCAAATACTATGTTTGAAAGGAAATGGAGACTCCATGTATGTATTTTACCGATTGAAAGAAAAAGTTAAAGGGACAAAGTTATAGGTGTGTAAAGATCGAAAATTGAAAACGCGAATTATCAGAAAAGTCCACTTTTCAAAAGTGAGTTTTTAAAAGTATTATAACGTATCAATTTTTACTTCAGGATTCTATGGTAATTTCGCACTTCCTTTTGGAACAAATTAGAAAATTTGTTCCGAAATTAAAACTGACCAAATAGTGGCCGTTTCACTGGAAATTTTCATGGTCAATTTGCTCAAAAATCATACTTTTTTTTCTTCTAACTTTTTTCAAGATCTGTTCTACTGTAAAGAGTCTATTTCATTATAGTTTGCCCTGTGCTTGCGCATTGCAGGGAAAATAGAATTTCTGGTTATCTGAAAAACGAATATTCGCGTTTTTTTTCTGAAACGACACTTTTTTTAATGTTGATTCATTTTCGATATTTTTTCGAAGATGTATGTGAAGTAGGGTGGTCCAAAAATGCATTAGAAAAATTCTTTTTCGAATTTTTATGCAAAACGCCCGAAAATTTGTTCCAATCCACAAAAAAAGTAAAGGCACAGAATGCGAATAAAATCTCAATTTTCAAATATAACCCCCATAAGTATGTTTCATAGGTTCCCAAAAAAACCTCATAAGTGGAAAATGGGTTTCTCTAGTTTTTGGCGCTAATTATGTTTTTTTTTTGCGATTTTTCCAACGCAGATAGTTCCAAATACATGAAATACTACTTCATACTAATAATAAGATGTTTATTTGAATTCTTTGAACAATTTATTATTGTTTGTAGCAACTTTCTCTTAGAAAAGGGTTGGAAAGTCAAGTTTTTTTCTGAATTTTTCAACTTGTTTTCAACGTTTCAGTTAGAGCTAGGTAATGATCAATCAAAGTTAACAAAAATAATTGTTCGGTCAATTTGTTATCAATTAACAATATTCTCTTAGAATAATGCTACAAAGTTGCGGTTTTTTTCTGAAATTTTTTACTTTTTTTCAACTTTTCACTTGAAGTGAGTAATTATTTAATTAATATCAGGAATAATAATTGTTTAAACAAACTGTAAATATTTATAGTTATCTCCTTCTAGATTCATACTACATAGTTGCGGGTTTTTAAGCCATTTTTAACTTTTTGTCCCCTTTTCACTTGAAGTGAGTTACCTAATATTTAATTTACCAAAAATAATCATTCAAACAAATAATTATTGTTTATGGCTATCTTCTCTTAGATAAGGGCTGAAAAGTTACATTTTTTTTCTGAAATGTTAAACTTTGCTTTACCCTTTCAGTTGTGTACAAATGATAAATAAACATTAGAGAGAATCATATTTTAAATAGTATTGTATTGTTTCGAGTTAATTATTTTTGTTCTTTTCTCAATGTTAAACAAAAATTAATTAAACCAAAAAAGTATCATACAAAAGAGACAAAAACAAAGAATGGAATAATTAAAAGTAAGTTAAAAGTGAAGTTGAATCAAAGTTAAAGATTTCAGAAAAAATCACAACTTTCTAGCCCTTATCTAAGAGAAAATGGTTATAAACAATAATAAATTGTTTGAATAAGTTTTCTTGATAACTCGCCTTTATTATTACCTCACTAAGTGAAAAGTGGACAAAAAACTCGAGAGTTTAGAAAGAACCGCAACTTTTTAGCACTTATCTAAGAGAAGATAGCCATAAACAATAATAATTTGATTAAACAATTATTTTTGTTGAATTAAATTAGATAATAACTCATTTCAAGTTAAAAGTGGACAAAAAGTTTAAAATTTCAGATGAAGTGGCAACTTTGTAGCATTATTCTAAGAGAATATTGTTAATTGATAACAAATTGACTGAACAATTATTTTGGTTAACTTCATTTGATTATTACCCAGCTCTAACTGAAACGTTGAAAATAAGTTGAAAATTCAGAAAAAAACTTGATTTTCTAACCCTTTTCTAAGAGAAAGTTGCGACAAACAATAACAAATTGTTCAAACAATTCAAATAAACATCTAATTATCAGTATAAAGTAGTATTTTATGTGTTTGAAACTATCTTCATTGGAAAAACCTTAAAAAATCATAATTGACGCCAAAAACTCAAGAACCCCATTTTTCCACTTATGGGGGTTCTTTGGGACCCTATAAAACAGACTTATATGGTTGATATATGAAAAGTGATATTTTATTCGCATTCTGTGACTAATCGTGAAGAGAAATGGTGAATTTCGAACTCGATTCATCTAATATTGAGATTTCTGAATGAAATTTACAAAAAGGCCTTCTTTTCTTATGGAAAAATACGTGTTAAACTTCACAGGGCTTGCGGCACCTCTAAATATTTTTTTTCAAAACAAAAAAAATGCATTTATTTTTCTGTGGATTCGAACAAATTTCCGGGCATTTTGCATAAAAATTCGAAAAAAATTGTTTGTAATGCATTTTTGGACCACCCTAATCTACAGTCAGTCTGTCACAAAAAAGGCCGTTTTTGGAAGAAAATACCACGAAACTTGTTTCTGCGGAAATCGCTAAAAGAGCATTCGAAAAGCTTAACATGAAAAATGCGGTATCGTTCAGGAGCGGGTTTTTGAGAAAACTCAAAAAGTTTTTGGATTTGATGTATTTCGGAAATGGTAGGTTTTTGGGGAAATTTGTAACAACAAAAAATGTCGAGGGTAATGTTTCCTACAACTTTTCTTATAGGGTCGACATGCTGCGATGGAAAGTGCAATTGATAGATGGCGCTAAAGTACCAAGAAGAGCGTATTTTCTATGTTGCACGCTCAACAAAAATTATTAGCACATTTTTGTACAGCTCGTTTGATATAAAATTTTGAAGAACCTTCTTAAATCACGTTCAATACTCAAGTCAGCATAGTTTTGGAAAAAATCAATAATAATAAATATTCGTAAAGAAATTGTTGTTCGTTGTTAGCTTCAGGGTCAGTTATAATTGAATACAAATTAAATTGTTTCAGACGTTCCGGCACACAATGGTGGCCCTCTTCAGTGGATTTTTATTAAATCTTGTTAGATGCAGTAAAAAATCTTTGGCATGTTGAATAGATAGAAAATTTTTTCTTGGAGAGAGCAAAATTATTTGTAACGTTGAATAGTCACTGTTCAGTGAAGCTTTACGAATTTTCTTATCGAGGATCAATACAACTCCTCTAAAGATGATTAACAATAAATATTAATTCATAATAACAATTTATCATAATTAGGAATAATTTGAAAGTCCTACTAACAAAGAAACCATTCATTCAGTCTGAAGTAATGATTTATTGATTTTTATTTATTGATTTATTGATTGATTTATTGATTTATTGATTTATTATTGATTTTTTATTTATTTATTTATTGATTTATTGAGACAAACAACTTTTTTATTTACAGTTTTGCGATGAAAAATGTTTTTTTGAGCCAAAGAGCGAGAAAACGCTTTTCTGGTACTTAAGCGCTATCTATTATTTGCACTTTTCATCGCAGCATGTTGACCCAATGTAAAAAGTTGTAGAAAACATTGTAATTTTTTGTCGTTACAAATTTTGACAAAAACTTACCATTTCCGAGATATATCAAATCCAAAAAATTTTTGAGTTCTCTCAAAAACCAGCCCCTGAACGATCCCGCATATTTTTTCCACAAAATTTGAGCGATTGACTGTACTTATACGTAAAGTCCTTCGAGATCTATCCTTTCCTTAACAACTCAATTTTATGGTGTTGTAATAATCCAGAAATAACATGATTTAACATTTTAACAACTTTCACATACAAATTTCCCTTCTAAAGTCGTTATTCTTCAAACAATCGATACTACTATCCTTGAGTTAAAGCGGGGATATTTCAGATAAGATACATCTCATTTGTATCTTGATAAATAGTGTTGTTAAGGAAATATTGAATTCCAAAGGATTCGATACATATTTTTCACAAAAATATCGAAAAAAACTTACGATAGAAAAAACTCTAATCATAAATTTTTATCGAACTTCCCTCGATGAATATATTTTTTCCTATTGTTTTTTTCTGTATCTTACGCCTTTTTAGTAAGAACTATAATTTTCACCTTCCAGACAAAAAAATCGTAGAGTCGAGCAAAAACTAAGGCTTTATGTCTTTGTTTAGTGAATTTGAATGAAAATTGAAAAAAAAAAAAAAAAAAATTCAATTGTGTCAATTGTGCAACTTGGTTGCACAATTGACTTTGAATATTTTTAGTTGAGCCAACAGCATTTTGTCAATTTTGAACTTTACAAAAAGTTTCTGATGGATTTCAGGAGAGAACGAGAAACTCTTTCAGAATTAGAAGTACAAAATTAGATCGCGATACGTATCAGTCGAAAAAACATCATACTTAAAAACATTTGACTAATTTTTCATGATTCGCTTGTACTACTCCCAAACTTTAAATAGATACTGGTAACTTAACCAATGAGATTTTTTCGTTAAATCGGTAATATACGCGAAGTCTTTTTCCTTCTAAAAATAATATATAACAAGACAAATGATTTTGGCACATGAGAATAAACTGCTTGTGCCCGATTTGAAAATAAATTCCGTCTACTGTTAAAATCCTAAACGCTATTTACATATTATATTATGATCAGGATAATTTTAATTCAAATTATATCTTTGGTCATTTTATTTAATTATGTAAAGCTATTATAATTATTATCTCAAAATTGCAGGGAACATGAAATCAACCACAAGTGATTGACAATGAATAGTACATTTTGACCAAAGCTGTATTGAATCTCATTAGAGAGGAAATACGATTTAAATCTTCCACTCATTTCCATTTCCCTCTTCTAAACTGAAATCAGTAAATACTCTTGCCTACAACGGCAAAGGAGAATTTACTTGTCTCTTAAATTCCCTAAATTTATGTTACTGAAATTCACATTCTTTCTTCCTTCACGTTAAACTAAGCCCCATATTGCTACAAACGAGCTTTACATAGGACAATAAAAAGTAGAAGAGAAAACTGTGAATGAATTTATCGCAAAAGCCATCCCCGATGTCAGCACACCACCACGACGAGAAATATGCAAAGTTTCTTTAAAAACTTGAATCATCACGCCTAATTGCTGCATCTTGTTCTAGATTTAATAATATCCACAATATGCAAGTCGTTGTAGTAAGATACGCAGCGCTCAAATTGTATACAATTACAGGACGAATGCAAGATTTTGTAATGACTTTGTAACGATGTTAGGATCCTGCAGTGAAGGTTTTAAATCAGAGGTGTCCAACGCGTGAGCGACGGTGTAAATAACTGTAAGTTGTCTATTCCCTCTCTTACTACCTTGAATGTGTTCATGCGGTGAGCGCGATGTGGAAAGGGGAAACGAGAAGAGAATTCTCGAAGAAGCGCTCGGAGAAGCGCTCGGAGAAGGGGAAGAAAGGAGGAGCGTACCAGCCTTGCGTTGGACACCCCTGTTTTAAATGTAAGAGAAATACTAACAAAAGACTGAATGCTAATTATCTTAACATGAAACATTTTCCTCCTTTTGAATACAAATTGATTTTAGACGGGATTCGGTTAGCTTTGCTCAAAAATAATCTTCCAGAATATCCAAAATAGCGCTGCACTAAATCCGAAAAAAATTAGCTTGAATAACTCACAGATTAATCTTCAGTGGGATAAATTATAATAGTGAGGCATTGTGCGGCAAAGGGCATGAACATTTTTTATTAGTAGAAATTATCGTGTAGAAAGGGTCAGGGAGAGGGTCAAAGGAAGAAACCCATTCGCAAAACAGCTTTCGTCAGAAAAAAGGAACCCAAAGGTGCATTGACAACAACAAAAAAACAACCGTCTTGCGCTCAAGCCTTTTGATATTTATTCAACATAAAATTTATTTATATATTTTAATAGGTGTCGGTTGGATAAAATTACACAGAACTTCAAACCAGACTAGACATAATCATAAAATATTAGTAAGAAGCTGGGCTGTATTAGAGTTATAGTGATAAGCAGAAATCAAAACTAGAACCGAGAAATTCTTGATAATTTAAAAAGAATATATATGCATATTTATTATTATTGTGTATTATTATTGTGGCTAAACATTATTCTCAATCAAAATACATGTTAATCATGAACATTCCACGCGGAAATTGAAAAAAAATTATATTTTTATAAATTTCCGATAAATATCAAACAGGGCTGAGCTTTCAAATATATGGCTTTCATGGCGGTGTTTGGTGAAGATATTCTGTGTTTTTGGTGATTTTTGGATCATCGATGTTGGGGAAAATACTCAAAAACTATTCATAGTCACAGTGAGATAACTCGTTATTGTAAGACTCACTGCGTAAAGAAATATTTTGTTCAAGTACTGAAACTTGATAAAATGCCAATATTTAATAAAATAGAGATACAGAAGACATCCGTTTAGCTGAACTCTCGTTTAGCTGAACTTCCATTTAGCTGAACTTCCATTTACCTGAACGCCTCCACGCTCGTTTAGCTGAACTCCAGCGGCCCTCTCTACCCCTACTACTCTCGAGTAGACACGGCAACTGACGGTATTAACCAATTAGAAGTTACCAGTAGAAACACCCATGCGGAGGAGGACAGTGATGGGAATTTCTCCCGAGTTCAGTTAAACGAATGTTTACGTCGCGTAGCGGTTCAGCTTAACGGACGTCTTCTGTATCAGCAGGTTTTCCATTTAATAATGAATATAACGGTGATTTAAATCCAACTTTAAATGTGAACTTGAACATATTTTCTAATTAAAAACAGTTTGTTACTCCAAAACTATTAAACTACTCGAAAAATTGTGAAAATATCACCGAAGTAGTAATTTTCCCCGTAACCGTGTTACTTGAGTTACTCCCCAACACTCTAGTTTATTGAAATATGTATGACGGTCGTTTTTGGCGGCAACGAAAAAAAAGAAAGACACTTCTGGTTTTTAAACGGGGTAGGAAAAATACGACACTCTAGTGAACTATTACAATTCGAAGGAAATCAGGACCAATCAGAGCCTGGAATCCTACCTTAAAGAGCTGAACGCCAATGACGGCGAACACGAACTGCAGGAGGCTGGTGACGAGGACTATGTTTCCGATAGTCTTTACTGCTACGATGACGCATTGAACTACGTGCTAGGTTTAGACATTAATCATGTTACAAGATACAGACTTTCGGTCCAAGTTTTTTTCCCCAAAAGACCATTTCGTGTCTTTGTTCTTTTTTGCTTCTATACTTTCCCCTTAATTTCCTCACCCTTCCATCTTCGGGGTTTCTTTTTGTGAGCAAGGTAAAAAATCTCGAGTTTAATGTTTTTCGAGAATTTTCAGAAAAGTTCAAAGAGTTCATTAGTTGTTTGAAAATTTTTTCTACTTTCTTTGGAAGTACTCCTATTTGAAAATATCTTGCAGAATATTGACATAAAAATAAATGATACATTTTGTACAAAAATGACTTCAAATTCTTCTGAAATATGTATCTAAAATATAAGATTAAAAGACTGAATTCATCGTCCCTAGTTTCTAAAGGATTCCTCTTCTGTATTGTAATAATAATGATGAAAAATGAAGTTTAATTTGAAGATAAATACCTTCAAGCCTTTGGCACGATTGATAGCTCGCAGCGGCCTCAAAACACGTAACACCCTCAAAATTTTCACGACCGAAATGGCTCCAGAACTGAAAATAAATGTGTGCAAATTATTAATTGAATATGAATGAGATAAGTTAGTATTCAACATGATTATTCCCAAGTGAAAGAGTCATATACAATTTACATATAGTTGACAAGACAATGATATGAGAATATTGGACGCAGAAAAAAAATTACGAACCTCGGCTGTTTAAAAAATGTTTCATATTAAGAAAATAATTTTTGAATAAATACTGAAACAGACATTCAATTTCTAAGTCGTAAATATTTTCTCCATTTCATTCAATCCACAAATTACGAATGTTAATACAATTTACTGTTTTCCATTCCTAAAAATTTTGACTTCTGTTTTAAATAAAACAATAAAGATATCACAAATGATATGTTTCAACAAAAAATATCAAATAATGATGTATTATTATCATAAACAGTTATATGCTGCATAATTATAAGTAATAATTACGTCATTATAAGTTTTACATCGCTTCACACCAACCATCTAAAGCCAGTAACGCTATTCAGATATTTTCATGTATGACGTCATCTACCGAGCGCATCTTGTTACTATACCTACCTTGGAATAACCACCTATTAAGTATACTCAACGTGGACAAGAGACTGAAGCACTGAACCGTCAGTATCACCACTGTCCCAGAGCTTACGTGTACAGCATTAACTCTTTTTATTTTCAAACCACTCTCTTCACGATGTTTGTGAACTAATAACCATGACGTACTTGTCATATTTTAACACAATTAAATTTGAAACACAATGTACTTACTACTTATTTCTACACATATGTAATACAAAACTCTGTACATTATTTCGTCTCTGTTCTCATAGTAAGAATTTATCTACAATTCATCTATTGTAATAATTCATATTGTTATATAAATGGTTCTTCAACGGAACGTATCCTCCTTGAAAAAACTGATGAGGTCCGGCGTCCACGGACGAAACATGTTATAAAATTTATCATCAAAATAAAATATAAGGCTAGTAGACAACAACATAGAAGATCTGACATTCAAATTTATTGAATCTAGCCAAAACCCTAACATAAATTTACAAATGATATTTTTCATTTGTTTTATGAACTTCTTTATATGAAACAAATGGAAAGTATCAGTCTTTTGTCCATTATGTATAAAATATATATAACTTTTTCACCTGGGCATAGATTAATTAATGATAAATGAATATATTATATGATGGGTAAAATAATTGATAATCAATGACAGAACATCAATACGCCAGGACGTACCACCTCCCATAAAAATTTGAAAGTTGCATCAGATAATATGTGTATTAACTCATCATTACAATTCAAAATTGATATACAATGAAGATTCTTACCTAAAGAACATGGAAATGATGGATACACAAACGACGAGAAGATCCAACAGATTGAAAGCCGATCTGCAAAATGCACCATCGTGCAAGAAAGCACCATAGGAGATCACCTTCAGGCAAATTTCGATTGTAAAGACAGAGGTGAAAAAATAATCGAAATAGTTGAGAATCTGAAGAAGAATATTTGAATCAGAATTAGTATGAATTTATTAAAAGGTTCAAGTAAATTTGATATCGTCTCCTTAAATACTTTATTTCTGGGGGACGTAGAATTCAGAGGATCCTCTGCAGCAAGCATCGCCGAGGAAATCATAATGCAGACCAAAATCACATTGCTAAAGTAGCTGTGATTACAGAACCAGTGACAAAAGACGCGAAACCTAGAAAAAAAAAAATTTTCTTCGTTTTTATTCAGTTATAACAATGGTCACCTATTTCCTTCACTTTTAGTTACCTGTTGTTTTGCGCAAAAATAAAAAAGGAAGTTCCTGGTGGAATTGGTTGTGTCTTAGTTGTTATGTTAAATTCTGACATTCTTCTTGGTCTTGCTGAAACTTCTCCATCGATTCCATCTTAAACATTTTTTTATATTTTAATAATAAGAAGATATTATTAAAATGATTATTGAAATTATTCGCAATCACTATTGGATGTTAGATTTCTTTTGATCTTCAAAACCAACTCCTATAAATGTTCAAATCAACATAGCTGAATTAAATCTTCAATGCTTGATAAAGTAATAAAGCAATAGAGAAATCTAAAATCAGTAGATGTTTGAGCATTGCTACTTGCTTGCACTTCTGAACAATCGTTCTTAATTAACATTACGAACCACAGGGGGTGCGGTCACCACCCATTCACGCACCGGCAGCGATTCTTAATTAAAGCCGTGATCGATTTAACGTTTAGGTCCACCTGTGAGAGGCTCAATTTGCACATCCAGGAGAAACGTGTACAGTGTACCCTCTTATACTATTACGCACTCTTGTGCATAATAAAAAGTGCACAATAAAAAAATTTATTTCATATTGAAAAATATAGCATACCATGAATTTCGGTTTGATCGTCCTCTTCATCCTCTCCATCGAGATCTTCCTCATCAGACTCGATGTTTAACCGAACTTTTCCTCTACTATTCATTTCGTCACCTTTCTCTGAACTGGATATACAGGAGAATTATTTACAACATGCTATATTTTTATTAAATTATTTTAATATCAAAAATTAATAAAACATCTGTTCTTACTTTTCGGTATCTAAAGCTGCCTCATAATCATCCATGGTTTCATTTGGATCTTGTTCAAAACTTGTTTCACCTCCATCATCCTCTCCCTCAGTTATGTCACCTCCATCATCCCCTTGATCTCCACTTATCTCATCTTGCCCTGGCGAAGGGCTACGAGATTTATGCTTATCCGCCTGGGGATAAGAAATTTTTGTTACATTTTTAAATGAATAGAATTTTAAAAACCATTATCCAAAGAAAATCATCAAATTTACATCAAAAGAACCCAAAATAATCAAAATCAACTAACAATTTATCGAGCTAGATCGGAATAATAATCTAAATAAATAAAATTATTCAAGTATTATAAATGATCATGCACCAAGAATTTTTTGTCGGTCCCTTAAAGATTGTCCAATTCCCTGCTTTAATTAGTATTCCTCAAATTATTACATGGAATATTTATCTAGTTACTTAAGTGGATAGATAAACGCTTTAGGGGGGGGGGTTCCAAAGTAATAGTTAGAATACAAATATCGGTACACACCATCACCCTATTCTCAAAGTCGAAATGTGCGCATAAACCGACTCTGGAATTTTCGTGGCGACGCCAATGTATTTTCACGGCAGATCATATGTCTGCGCGGGTGATGGCGGATAAATTTCAATTTTACACTAGGAATTTGATGATTATGCACAACTACGGCAATTATGAAACATTCGCGGGTCATGCATCAAATTCTAAAACTCCCAACTGTAAGTCCATAAAAAAGAATTTCGCGATTGATAACGCGCAAAGCCGTAGTTTGGGGCCAAAGTTCAACAACACCATCTGAAAATTATGATGCTTTGATATTTAGAGCGTCAGACATTCACTGCAGCTCCATGAACGACACCTTACCAAACGGAAATTTTTATAACTCGCGTACTCACACGATACCGCATGAAAGACGATCATGCATGGAATTATTGCCGGTAAAGTAGTGCTCGCAATGAATAAATAGTGAAGACAATATAAAATTGAATTATTTCTACATAAACAAATATTGCCATTGTTTTTCTAGATGATTTTTACAATTTTTCATAGTTTATAACAAGAAAGAATAAACTTATTGTTTCTAGTAAATGGAAACTTTCGAAAATTTAGAACTTCAGAGAATATATAAATTCGTTTATCCATTTGATCTTCCTCAAGTTTGCAAAAAAAAAAAAAATATTTACAACTTATCAACTTATGAATAAATAAATTCAGTACTTTGAAAATTTCTCCAATCTTCATTTTAAATAAACATGCAATTGGCCAAGTTCAGAATTGCTTTGCACATTTATTTAAAATTTTTGAAAAAATATATCTGAAAATAATTTGTTTCCATCAGATTAGCAAAAACTGATTTGAAACTTATCAATTAAAAAATAAGCCAATTCAACACTTTTTCCAATTTTTCATATCAATAAATTTACAATAAAATTCGGTCAGGTTTACAAGTTTTTTTCAAATTTATTTATATTTTGAGAAAAAATATTTTTAAGTTTACAAAATTTGTAGTATATGTACTTTCCTAAAAGTAAAATAAACATATTATAAAAATTTTTTATAAAGTCTACAAGACTAAAATTTACGTAGAAAAACTATTTCAATATTCATTTATCGAGAAACAAATTATTTATCCCATTTATTTATTGCAAGAACTAATTTATTCATAAATCAGCTATTTTCAGAAATATTTTTAAAAAAATTATAAATAAATGTGCAAAGCAATTCTAAACTTGGCCGAATTGCATGTTTATTTATATTGAAGATCGGAAAAATGTACAAAGTACTGGATTTATTTATTTATAAGTTTATGAGTTGTAAATATTTTTTTTTGCAAACTTAAGGAAGATCAAATGGAAGAACGAATTTATGTATTTTCTAAAGTTCTTAATTTTCGGAAGTTTCCATTTACTAG
>WSXT02000001.1:43451-57036 GCA_011762715.2 Neuroterus valhalla
TTAGGGGTAAGGTTTTTGGAGTTCAGGCAGGTGACAGTCAAAACTAAAAGTGACGGAAATGTTGACCGTAGCCGAGCAGTGGCGCTGGCTGTACTTTTCGGCCGACAGTTTATAGAATACAAGGGCAAAGTGTCAAAAATGTTAAGTTTCAATTTTTTTGAGTACATAAACGGAATTTCCCGTTTTTTTACGCTAGGAAGTAAAATAATAATGTTCCAAGACTTTATATTTATTGAAGTTTTTTAGAATCAACGGCCAATTTTGAACTGAAGCCAGATCATCACTTGATTGGTAAACCGGAAAATTACAGGGAATTCTAATGGATGAAAAAAACCGAAAGACGACCGGGAACCTAATTAGAAAACCGGGATTTATTTGATTTGCCTGGACACTTTAAAATTTTACCGCAAAAATACGATAAATGACCACCTTATTTTTATGAATTGAAAGAGATCTTATCATTTGATTAAAAAAATGTCAAGTTTCTTTTGTCTAAATTGGAAAAATTCTTCATATATCTTTCTTTCATGAGAGAAGGATTTTAACTTTTTTAGTTCGGCAACAATTTTGTTGAAACATTGCAACATTGGAAATTACGATTAAAATACATCAATAATTATGATCTCTCAATATTGCTCTCCAACTTAATATTATTTATTTATCCTATGAATCCTATTCTCCGTAACATAAATCCCTAGAAGTATTCGACATATTTTCGTAACATAATAGATTTTTCTTGATGTCTTAGTTTTGTACAGACTTATAATGATGGAGCGAAATAAATCACAGCCTAAATTTAAACAGAAATATATACTTTCATAATTTAGTTGAATTAGGGTCTAATTTCAATAATTAATATGAATATCATAAATATATGAAATGTGATTGAAATCTACATTTTCCATAGATTACGATATATACATATGTCAAGGCTACAAATTTAATATATTTGTAGATTTATTGTATGTATTCTGTGAGAAGCGTATTCGTATACTGTCATAAGAATAATGTTTCCTTAACTTTTTCATTATTTCCTATTAATTTATTGGATATTTAAAATATTACAAAATATTGTCCCAAGATAAATATGTCCATAAAAACGTGTTCCAATAATTGGGATAAATCGAATTTGAATTTTCTCTGTGCTATAGAATAACCATCGGCCTGAAAGTACAGCCAGCGCCACCACGCGGCTTCAGTCCAATCTCACGTCACATATATTGTACAGGCCTTAGATATCAAATGCAAGGAACTTTATATTTTGCATGTAGGAACGGAATTTATTATTGATTTTCAAGTTTTCGTCCTAATTTGGTCTTATTTTTGTCGTTGAACTTCGATGATATTTCAATATATTCAGAAGACAGTATTTTTCAGTGATTAGAGTCATCGATAAGTAAAAACATTTAAACGAACACATATGTTATTACATGTTCTGATATATAACAGATATATTCATTGCTCAATGTTGTTAAAATAAGATTGTTTTACAAAATATGAACAAACGAATGTTGTTTTTATTTAACTATGTATTACCCACGAAGTCGGCAAATTGTTTAGCCCAGTCGGCATTTTCATTCAAATCCCCCCCCCCCCCCCACGTTTGACACCTTCGCTACGCCCCTGTGATCAGGATAGCCATTTGGAACATTTTTCACTGTCATTTAAATTTAAAAGCGTCGCTTAAACTTTCTATTTGAAATTCATTTTGGAATAATTCAGATTTGTAGGAATTATTCTTATCGAGTTGTAAACATCTTGAGTCCATTTTTTGCATACTTAAAAGCTCTAACGCAAACCTGAAAGCCTTAAAATGGAAGAATTCAACAAATGAACATTTGCAATTAGTCCATTAAAAATTCTGAATAAAAAAAAAAAAAACGAAAAAAAACGATCAGAATTCCGATAATTTTGATTGAGGTTTTCGCCAAAATAAAGCAATCAAAATTGAACAATTTTGAAATTACAGTGCTGTTAATACTATATCCATGATACTAACATGAAGTTTAAAGATTAATTCAAGAAGGATTTTCAAAAATTTGTAAGCTAGAACCTCTATTTTTATTTACATACTTGAAACATAAATCTTAACTTGACGTAATTATATTATGGGGAAGATTTTCATTATTACATATTATTCAAACAAAAATATTCCTCTAACTTCAAATCCTGACTTTCTAGTTGAAAATCCATATTTTTAAGATTATAAAGTTATCGTAGATACTGAATAAACATTTTCTGCAGTTGTCAAAAAAATACAAGTTTCCATTGTCATTTTCAGAAAGGCATTGAATTATTTTCTTACCTTCTTCAACATTTTAATAAAAATTGCTTGATTCGTTAAATGTAGATCCAATTCAATTTTAACTTACCTTCACTTATTTTCTTCCGACGGAAATGTCGAGATTCGCTGGAAAAATTCGCAATGAAAATAGGAAATCGTGAGATAAAAATAAGAAACAGGGTAGGATAGATGACATTTATTTTATTATCTCGTAATTATTGTTTACGCTACTGAACTATACTCGTATAGAGACCTACAATTATGTCGATAATTATGCATGAATTTAAGGAGAATGCGTGAATTTGCGCACGCTTATAGCTCGTATCAGTGTACAATGATTGCGTGTGTAATAATGACAAAAAGAAAATTTTTGTATCACTTGAGGAACAATCATTTGGCTGTCGATGGATTTATTTTATAGTAAATCAATTATCAGCCCTCAGCTCATAGACAAAAAACGCTACACTCAAATTTTCTATCTAATTTATCTTTCAATTGAACATTTTTTTCAAATTTAAATATTTACATAAAATTTTATAGTTTTCATAAATTCTTTTAACTGATATAAAAAATCCAGGCCCTTGCCTGATGTGTTTTATTTATTTATTTTTACAATCATTTTATTTATTTAAAAATTACTCAAGTTGAGTTCGTTGAGCGTAGCGTAAATGTTAATCAGTGAGTTCCGCCGATAAAATTAAATATCCCCCAATTCATGAATACGTACTTTTGCAAATTTCCAAAACAACGTAATTTCACAAAGAAATCATTTACGATACAATATTTTCAACTCCGAAGATTGCCGCTCTCGACGAAAAATGCCCAAAACACAGGCACTTAAAAACGAACCTGAAAACTTAAGTGCATGAATCCAGAGTCCCATGAAAGAGAAATATTCATCAATTAAACTATTACTTAATAATCATTAGGTTTAACAATTTCACTGAAAGGTACATATATACATTCAATTTTCTTTTCAAATTCATACATTTAAAGATAAATAAAAGAATAATTTATACCGCAAATAATTTAAGTTTTTTTTATATAAGAGAAAAAATAACTTGGCAAGTGATTATAATATCGACTAACACAACTACTATAAATTAAAGATTTACAATAATTTATGATTCATTACACAAAATTAATCACGAAATGCTTAGGTTTAATTTAAGTTTGATTTTACTGTTCGCAATCAATAAACACTAATAATTTTTCCGCTTGCTGGAATTTCTTAGTTTATTATTTATTTTATACTTTTAATTCAAATCTTCAACATTTCTCATGGACTCAAGATTCAGGAAACTCAAGTTTCTTGAAAAGACAAACATACCCGCAAACGGAACTATACAAAAGCATATACGTATAAATTTTACGTATACGCTCCTACTTTCGTACTTTACAATATATTTTTTCATTAAGGAATACTTCGATTCGTTCGCGATTCTATGTAAAACCTTATATGAGAACTAAATGAAAATGTAAATAAATATCGCGTTTTTCATTTGTATTTAAAAGAACACTTATTAACCGTACTGGGACGAGCGATACGTAACAAAATTCTCAATTACTGAGCAGCTTATTGCAAGGATTCCGTATGAATTTTACGCACACTCGTTAAAAAAAAACTATGATAATAAAACTGAAACGGACTGCCTGTATTTTCCCCTTTGTCAGGAATAACTAAAATAGGTTTGTCGACTTCTCGTCGATAATTTTTCACATGTATCGCAGCGTTCAGATTGTTTCTTTTCAAAATTCCAAATTTGTCCCTTAAACTTCAACAGTATTTGGTATTTTATTTACTTAACAATTCGAATTCCCACCGCGATATTAGTTCTCAAATCCCAAAAAAACACAGTTCCTTAAAACTTATCTATTTTTGGTATATTTGGTCGAAAACAAAATGCTAAGGGATAGTTTACTTTTCACTTTTTTACAAATAAATTCGTTTGCACGATGATTCATACAAATTATCATTCAATAATTTATTTTTTAAAAGGAAAAACATTTTCAGTTTAAAGTTCACCTAATATCTTTATACAATAAACATTCTGGAAATGAAAATATTTTCCGTTTCTAAGAACATTACAAAATTCTCTCCGCTTTTAATTCTGATCTTCGATTTGACTTGTGCTTCATTTCTAAATTTTCCATTTTTCAAAGTCTACAATGAGACGACAAAAAAAAATGAAAATTTGTGAATGAAATTTAACAAATGACAATTGTGACCTCAAATCTACAGAATAAAAAATGAAAAAATGTAGGATTTTATTCAAATTCGAAAAATCGTGCACACACAAGGTTGTAAAAAATGAGGAATACCGGCAGTCCTGAGCGATTGAAGAAAATCGTTTGTCATTATGTAAATTCACTAATGCGGTATAACGCACACTGGCCAATGCCCGTACCGCGCTACATTTGAGGCGAATCCCTTGCTCTATTAAATACGAAGTCACTTTTTTGGCACGATTTCTTCCACGATTTTCTCTCTAATTTTCTTCTGAATGACCAATGCCAGAAAATGGAATATGAGACTTGAGATCAGCGATAATCAGATTGCACGGTCCGCATATTGCACAAGAATTTGTCTTACCTCAGCGGATATTTTTTAGAAAATGGCACTTTTTTCGGAAGTGGGGTAAAGCCATGAAAGTATATATATATATATATATATATATTTTTTTTTTGAACTGTGGAATACGAAAACCGCTGATTTCAAGAGATCCGATCAAATACTTCGATTCGAGCTATACACATGATCACATACATTCATTGGATAGCTCCGGACTTAGAACCTTCTAAAGTTATCAGTACCGATCCAGTTTTATCAAATCTGTAAACGTCACGACGATAAGGATACGGAGATGGGACCGGAATTCATCATCTAAAATCGACGTACTTCCCTCGGAAACGGATAAACAATTTAGAAACTCATCTACTCACATTGAAAAACACTCCACTTCACCAGCTCTTAGTTCCTCTTTAAATACAATTCCTCAAATATAACATAATTTTTAATACAAATGGTTGAACATTTAAATCCCCTAGAAATTTTCCTAAAAGAAAAGCTGGCAAGATCTCTAGTTTTCAAAGTGGATAGAAAAGTTCCATATTGTCAGCAATAAAATATCACTCTTCGAAATATTGTCCTCTATTATCCTCTCAAGATATATTTAGTACATCTTATCTTTAGTATAAAAATCTACTAAGAATTTGTCACATTGCAAACATTTATTTATGAGAGAAGGTACATCTTTCGAAGGGTAATAACGGTTTCTGAAAAATTGTTTCTCGAGGACGGCAAATATTTATTATTCAGTAACTAGCTGATAGTTATCTAGGAAGCACAATTTGCTAATCTTGGATATCTGACAAAAAAATGGAAAGCAGATTAGCAAACCTGCACGCTTGAGTAACTTAAGTTTTAATACTTCAATTCTTTGGACTGTGCGTATATAATACCCTCAACCATCCTGGAAACAATTTTTCTTTGCTCCCACAGAAAAAGCTCATATTTTCATTCGAATAATATGTTTTTCTCTGAGGGTAGAAAGAAAATAATGCTCAAAAATTGTGCGTTGGACCGAATCCGAAGGGGCTTCCTAAATAATACAAAAGCGTCTCGTCGACGTGGTTGATCCGGGATCGAAAGACAAGTTACAAGATATTGATATTTTAGTCATTTCGAAATGGGAAGGAAGGAATTTGTGGATGACATCGGGACTATCGACTATACATATTATCCGTGCATTTCCCACTTCTCGAAAGGAGGATCGAAGGAATGATTTTTTTTGCTTCTTTCACGGAGGACTCGACGAATCGAAAGGGGGTGCGGTGGCGGCGGGGTGGGGAAGTTTTATCGGTTTTTCTTTGAAATTGTTTAAGATAATTTGGTCTGGAGCGGAGGTCCTACGACTCGTAGAGAGTTATTGCATGAAATAATCTGGATGATCTGAATCCTTCTCAAACCTCTTGGCCTCCTCCTGCATGCTCTCCTTGATCTTGAGAATGGCTGCCGACTCGTTCTGATCCTGCGAACCAACCAACACCAGGCCGGTTACACCACATATAGGTAAGGTTAATCCACGAAGGATACCTTGCCGAATTAGCTCAGCTCACAGTGAACTGGATCAGGGAATTATTCTTCATAATCCACTTCAGGCTACAATTTTCAACCAATTTTTCATGTTCTTTTTCAGAAACACTCAGCATGGAATGCCTCAGAACGAATTCAGGCTAGATTGTTCCACTTCATTCCGTGAAAATTATTATAAAACAATTCGACGTGTCCAAATGAACGACTCTAGGAAATTGAAAATCCGGTAACAACTGTATTGGTAACATCAGCGCCCTCAACTTTATACAATCTTCGAGATGCATCTAGAAAAATGACTATTTCGACAATACTTATTTTTATCGCGTAAGACAATACTCAAATAAATTCGTTAGAAATCATAATGAGTACTTAAGGAACGTGAGTATATGGTTCAAAATTCACCTGATTTTAATTAGGAAAATAAATAAACCAATGCTTGTTTGCAATTCTCAACGATAGTTAATTTTCTCATTCTGAAAATGCTGTAATTTCCTGTAATAATATATTGTGCACCGAGAGCGAAAGCGGGCGCTTTCGCGCCGCGTTTGAAGCTGTGCACCGAGGCTAAGCCGAGGTGCTTAACTTCATACAAGGAGCAAACCACCGTTTTTGCTTCAGGATCCCATACTATTTTGTCCGACATCAGAGCGAAAGCGAGTTTTCGTATTTAATTAGTCTCACGGAAAATTAGGTAACACTGGACGGTGTTCTGGAGAGGGTAGTTAGGTTTACCGAAACTCTGTAAGCGCAGACCAAATATTTTTGCCTAAAATATTTATAAGGATATTTATTAATGTGTCTAATGGAATCGCTTACTTTCGCTCCTACCCAGCAGAGCGGAAGCGAGCACTTTCGCTCCGCTGTCAGACAATAGTATTAAGAATATTATTTTGGAGTGAAAATTACCTAATAATAAGAATTATTACTGCTATAAACATTTCATTTAACAAATAATCAAATTTTGTATTGTTTAGAGCCATGAGCGTATATATTTTTAAATTTTTGTTTCAAAGTGATTGAAAGTGAAGAAAATGATATACGTTTTAATACTTTATCTTTTTAATCAATAATAATTCACAAAAATGTTGAAATCAGTCAGATGGTAAATAAATATTAATGTGTCAACACATCTCAGCTATCACTGTTCTCGACAGATCTTAAATAATGATCAGCTGTCATAGTTAATAAAATATGAAAGTATTTTTCTGTTACAAATAATTCAAAGTATCGTAAGAGGTTATAGTTATAGTTATAGTTGAAATGAAAATGCATACAGCAAAATTTAGGAGTGAAAATCATTTTTTTAGGGAAAATACCTTATTTTTAATTTTCTACGATATTTATTATTAGTCAGAAAAGATTTATTACATATGATTTTTCATGATTTCAACCACTTTGAAAAGGATTAAACCAAATGAATGGAACAATCAACGCATGACTAAGAAAAGATAAAAGAATTGATCATTTGCCTCCTAAATATTTTTAAAAATAGAAACAGTTAATATAAAGTTTTTTTACATTGAAAGTATGAAAGTATTAAAAATTTTCTTATTGAAAATACTAGCATTATCAGTAAAGATGAAAATATGGTCTGATGTTGAGCACTGTAATACAGTTTTTGTTATTATTATTTGTTCACAATAATTGGGTTGAATATCAAATATATTCTCCGGTTGTATCTGCATTTAGTATGATTCGCATCGAAATTATTCAAATCTTTCTCCTAAGCGGCAAAAAAGAATATTGTTCAGATGATCATTATTAACACTGTATCTGAGAAAATATAGAATTTCATGGAATGAAATTCATAAATCAAACCAAAAGTCGTTCCGACGGATTCCTAAAAAAATGATCAAATCGGTCATAAATTGCAATCTGTAGTGGATTATAAACAGTAAATTCCTGATCCAGCCCCCACCAAGATCCCGACCTCCTTCGATCCAACAAATTCTTTTCTCCTTTCTAAATTTCTGTATTAATAGAATCATGACTCCGCAAAGTCCAACTGTTGAGTGAACGAAAAAAAATGGAAAATTATTCCCAAAATTAGGTAATGCAACACTTAAACATAACCTCTATTCCTGCTATGAGTTTGGCGCGAAATTTGAATTTCGCGAGTTGGAATGGACTTGAAAATGAAGACTTTTGCAATTTGTTGGATCGAAAAGAATGAATGCATGATCTGGGAAGGTCGAGGAACGAATCTCGATCTTGGGTCGTATGCTGGCTGGCATATAGTAGTGTGGTGGTGGTGCGTCGGTGGGGCTGGGCTCGAAAAAAGCAATTTTTGGATGAAAGAATGGGAAATTGGGATCGACAAGATTTTTCATTAGGGTGCTCTGACCCACAACACATGGACGTTAAATGAAAGTTACCGAATTGGCGGATTGTCATTCGTCGCCAGCTCTCACTGCCTTTCGATATCGCCTGCCCCCCGCACACGCACACATCACCGATTATATTTTACCATCAAAAATAATAAATTCATTAAATAAATTTCAATAATTCAATATCAATCGCGTCTACTTGTTTTTATCTCTTTTTTAATCACAGTCCACAATCGCTCGGCTCACGCATCCATGTGCTACAGGTCAGTACAGGCCAGTACTATATACAGCTATCAGAATCCAAAATTAACACCTTAAACCTCAAACACTTTTGAAGCAAAAGAGATATAATTGGAATTTCACGTTCCAATTACAGAAGGCCACGCCTAAACATAACCTCTAGTAAAAATGACGTGAAATTCAAAGTGCAAGAGGTACTTTTTTTTAAATTCACGCAAGATATAAATGTTGAAACTTGAAATGATGCGATTGAGTTTTCGGTTCAACAGATAGTTATATATATACTCCGGTAGCCAGCACCCTGCGGGTTTGACAAATAAAAAGAAAACTCAGTAGTCTCAGTGTAACAGGATTACATTTATTGTCTCGATCTCCCTTAGCGTGTAGGCATATATTTGTTATCAAGATCACCAGGCGTAATATATTTTACAACGTGGGAGTATCTAAGTACAGATGTTCCAAAGGTACCAAGGCGCGTTAAATCAGGCGTTAGGCGCTTCAAAATACTGTCACTCTCATATTATAGAAAGCGAAACACGAGATTTTCTTTCATTACTCTTGGTACACTCGACACTCGGAAAGATATTCCTTATTCTATCGAATAATTTCGACTTACTTTCGATTTACTTTCGATTTTTCCCTTCTCATCGTCTTGCCTGTACCATCTCTCTTTAATTTAACACAAATTGATTGAGCACGAACCTTGGAACCTAAGCGTACCTTTCACGTCGAGTATATTAAGTCAACACGTTTAAGTTTTTCTTTTCGAAAAGTGCGCAAACCACATATTTACAAAGAAATTTATGGAAGAAATTTCATAGATACTTTTTAATCAAGTTTATTCTGGTTGAATCCAACCTTTAGATATTGTAAAAAAATTTATAAGAAAATATCTGATAGCAGATTAACCCGAAGAAGTGGCGCGAGAAGTGACACCACACTCTTCAGCTCAAACAAGAAATTTTCATGGTCAAACTTTAGATGAGAGGTGTCACGTCAGTCACTGTGGAATAATTTACTAACATTGATTAGTGAGCCCTTAATCAGGAAACTCGTCCAAATATTGAATTTGCAGTTTGCTGATTGGCGCGCGCACTTTTCTTCGTTTTTTTACATAAGTCATTAATAGTTATTTTAGTATTCGGGTTAAAGTAACTAATAGCAGCACAGCATAGTCCGGTACTGACCTATAACCACCTGCGGACGGATAAATTCCATGTATCCTTTACTCTTTAAAAAAAATCCTGCTATGAACCTCCTCTCCCTCTACACTCACTCACTTAGGTTCAGTACTCACACTGTCTACGATGTTGTATCCATATAAAAATAGTAATGTTTCTTTACATAACATTCCTCTTGCTTTTTTAATTGGCTCTATTACCATAAACGGCTATTTGCTTCGCAATCAACGTATCTTATATCGACGGAATTCGGATCTTACGGGTCAACAATAATTCGATAAGCATCGCTCGTAAAAGACTAGGGTGGCCACTATAATCTGAGAAAAAAATTCATGTCATTTTCTAGGATTTATCAGTCATTAAAATTTAATAATTCAATTTTTTGAAGCTGCAAAATTTTCACTTAAAATATTTAAAACTAAACTCTAAATTGAGTTATTGATAATCAGAATGCTCATTAGTTTCATATTTCCGAATTTGTATACCTAATGCCTGTCAAATATTAAAATCCCTAAATTAAATACAATTTCACCCAGAAAAATGTACAATAAATACAATAAAGTTCAGCTACGTGAACATTGTCATTTTCTTACAAATTCGGTTTGTCTGAAAAAGAAACGGCATTGCCAGATAAATGATTTCAAATTTGAGAATGCTACACATTGCGTTAAAATTTGTTTTGATTAAAATTGTGTAGTTTTAAATGGAAGAATATAAATTTTTGAGAATTTTAAACCGAACTCGTTTGAATTCGAAGCGAAATTTAAACAGACTGGATACTTTCTGCTACTGTTGCAGCAAAATGAAACAAAAATCAGTATTTTAATTTTTTTTCAGGGTTTCAAAAAATTCGCGGTTATTTTCTAGTTCACTGGCCACCATAAAAGCGATATTAAAACAACATTTAGAATAGGAAAATAAGGAGAACCTAGGTTTTTGAATTCCGATGCTATTTTCAGGACGGCCACTCAAGTTTTACAAAAGTAGTAATCCAAAAATTTGCCAATTAAAATCGTTCAAAATATTTCCTAATAAGAGTTTTTTAAAAAAAATCCCGGTCCAGTGGCCATCTCGATTTTCCATATTTTAATCTAGTTTCTAGTTTACTCGAGACTAAAAAAATTCTTGTATTGAGTATCAAGTGATCACAGACTGATTCTGCTTTCTTATTTAAGCAGAACTAATAAAATTCATTGCCGACTACTACAAGTCAAAAAGCTTGTTTTCGGAATTGAGAGCTTTTCATAACCTACGAAATATGAAAAGTGACTAATTTTAGAACATAAAATTCAATCAAATTATATAAAATTAAATCTTTAATAAATAAGAGGGAGTTTAGTACCAAGTTTTGTCTTTCAAAACGAGCATATCACTTATTATCGTACAAATTGACAAAGTACGACTTTATTTACAGTGCCTCATTTCTCAGTAACTATTGTATATACAAAACCGAATTCGAATTCAGCAAAGAGACAAGTTACAGCATTTAAGCAAGTTCTCTAATTAGTTTTGGATTTCGTCATTTGCGAAGCAAAACGCCACGTTTCGAGTAATGTAAGATGCATTGATTCACTCTCTAACTCTCGAGTGAATTAATCATGAGCAAACAGTGGAGGGACTCTGTTTGAATTCAACCAGATTTATCGTTTCATTCTAGAGTCGAGTTGTAAAAAGTAGACTATAAAGAAACTGGATTTGAGCCTTTGTTTCAGGTACGTGGAAGTTGAATTCGTTTAAAGATGAAAGAAACTAATAAAACGAATCAAAAGAAAGTGATGAAAAGTATCTAAAAATTCTAATACAAGAATCAAGAATCTAACATAGTTATAAAAAAAGGGTTTGACTTTGAAGAAATGATACGAAGCTCGTCGTCACGGTATTCTCTCATAACTCTAGAACGAAAGAATAAACCATCCGTGACTGGAGCAAGTCATAGTATCGCGTTATATATATAAAAAAAAAGGAGTAAAAAATCGATTAACAGTATGCGATCACATCACAGTAGCAGACAGTCACGAGTAACAGCCTTTCGTTCTCCAGGCACCTTCGCTTAAAAACTAAATCTCAAATAAATATAAATAAAGTTCAATACCGACGAAAGAACTAAGAACGTAGTCTACTTAAAAAAATCAGAAACAACCATCGTAAAAAATTAATCCTAGTTTGCAACCTTGAGAGTATTAGTGAAGCATATATATTATAATGTGTATGGCGACAGTGGCAATCAAGTAACTTTTATCATTACTAGCGCAATATAGTCTTAAGTGCTAGCCTATTTCGATTGGGTGCAAATTGACAACAAATGCTTAATGAGATGTGATCAACACGTTAATTTTGTTTTGCTTTGCACAAGTGGGAGGGTGCCTCGACAACCGTTTTGTGCAAATCTACGTACGTAAATGTGCTCGCTAGCGATTCGCATGATCCTCCGCATTATGCGATTAACCAGGAAGATGCAGCCAGGACGAATTGTTTAAAAAAACTGTCGAAAATAGAGAACATGCATTTATGCGATTACTTTGAGACATGAGAACAAACAACCACGCTCACTCAACACACAAATGTTTGCGTATCGATATCAGAAGAACCTAATTTCAAGATTTCAACGAATTTCAATATAATTTGGGTATATTCAAAGATCTTTTCTTTGACAAATTAATTTTTGATATATCAGCAGGTGATAGCAAGTATCAAAATAAAAGCATCACGTTTTTGAATAAGAATTTGTTGAAATTTGTTTTTCTTTAATTTTATTTTTAATATTTTTGAAATGTGCAATATGTTTTGAAGACACTTCTCCGCAGTGATCAAGAAATTTATTCCACATAAAAAGGTTAAAATCTCAACATTTTCAAATATTCATATGATGATTTATAAAAACCAACATGAAAAAATGAATTGAATGCTCCTCAAGAAAAAAACAACCTTTAAGGTGGTTTATTCAGGAATATGTACTGAACTGTTAACTGTTGCGCTGTTAACTTTATTCATTGTAAGATTCCGGATAAAATTATCAATTCCTTTCTCATTTACATTACTTTATACACTGGAATCCCGAAGAATGAGAGGTTTCGGGCATTGCTATCAACGGCCTTGAGCCCATCATCGAGAAGGCTGAAACGTAAACATGCATTGCACTCGGCGAGAATGGGGCGTGGCGAGTGCTACTCTCCAAACCCTTCAGACCGTCACGTCCACGAGCAAATTTTTCTCAAGGCCGTTCATCGGAGGCCTATTCTTTGGGATTCAAGAGTATATAATAATATACATACAGACAAAAAATTCAGATAACTGTTTTTTAATATTATCGTATAATTTTTTTAAAGTTACTTTATAAATAGGAAAGATATTTCAAGATTTATGATTTTTGAAATTCTTTAATTTCTGCTGTCCCAAAGAAGAACCTAGTAAGTGACTTTTTCCATAGTGACTATTTTCAGGCATATCTGCGTGAGAA
>WSXT02000001.1:78983-106024 GCA_011762715.2 Neuroterus valhalla
GTTTAACCTCAGGGGCCTTCCCTCTATCCGCAACCTGGGGACGCGCTACGTAGTGGTGATAGGTACCCACCAAGTAGCAACTTATATAATAGGATAGTTAAAAGCACCAGATTGTATGTTACAATTTATTAATTTTCTGTAATAAATAATTAATAAACAGACGCAGCACATGTTCACGTGCTGATTTTGATGCCAATATTTGACATAGATTTTTCGACATATGCAACCAATTCGCTATACTTCACTCCCTTACAAGTCGGAAATGTTCAACATTACTTGATGGGTTCTTTGGCGAAAATGTTTACTAACCAGGGATTGTGAGAGAGTCCAACAATAAATATTCACTATATACATAAAAAAAGATTCCGAGGAAAGTAGGTACTTGAAAAAAGTCTTGGAATATTTTCCGGAATAAAAAAAACATCTTCTACCAAAGCAAACAAAAACAACCATTAAGAACGTTGAACTCAAGAGTCCGACGTTGCAAGAAATATAAGTAGCTTTTTTCTAGGATCTTTTCTTACAATTGGAACTAGTGGGTTTGTTGGGTTTCTATTTTGTACTCTCTTTTAATAAATCGAAAGTTTCAATGGAAGAAAGTTGACAGGAGTCGATGAAGGAGAGGTGCTTGGACGGGGATGTCTAAATTCGAACTTTATATTTACTACTTAGCAACCCCCAAAATTTTTGTCACTGCAAGTACTACGTCTTCTTTTCGTGGTATGGCTGTAGCTTCTAACGATTTGGCATATGGCATGGGACAGTCGACACCGGTCACTCGGATAACCGGGGCGTCCAGATGGTAGAAAGCTTCGCCTGAAAGTTTACTCTCTATTATTAAATGTATCTTCCAACGAGTGGTAGACCACTCGACTTTTGAGTGTGCACCAGACTTCAAGATTTCAGGAAATTTTTTAAGAATTTGAAGATTTCACAATTTTTTGAATCTAGCAGAATTTACAGAGATCTGAAACATTTAGCAAATATTTCCAAAGATGTTCTTCGACAAATTTGCATTTTATAATTCTTTGAACTGAAACTTGTAAAAGTTTGAATTTCATAAATCTTGATCCAAATCATTTTTTTAATAAATTTTCAAATTGTGTCCGGAATTTTCCAATCTGAGCCTCTTTTTCAAAATAATAAAGAAATATTGCCTCCATTATGACTACTTACTTTCCATAATCCTGGCACTGATTTCGGAGCCAACACCGCTTTGAGGCCATCCTTGTTCCACGCTGACGCAGTGATTCGTTTTAACTACAGATTTCAAAACCGTTTCGATGTCTAGTGGCCTCAGCGATCGAAGATTAATCACCTCAGCTTCGATTCCCTGTCCAGCAAGTACTGTGGCTGCTTCGAGGGCGATTTCAACTGCCTTGGAATGTGCAACTAAGGTTACGTGTTTTCCTGGACGTTCAATCTTAGCCTTGCCAATTGGCACAAGGAAGTCTTTGGACAAAGCCTCGTCAGTCATGGGGTATTGAACACCATAGAGAAGTTCATTTTCTAGCACAACAACTGGATCAGGATCTCTAATAGCAGATTTCAAGAGACCTTTTGCATCCTCGCTTGTGTAAGGTGAAACAACTTTCAACCCAGGACAGTGACTGTACCAGGCTCCAAAGCATTGAGAATGTTGCGCACCTACTCCAGCAGAAGCGCCATTCGGTCCTCGGAACACAATTGGTACATTGATGGTACCAGCAGACATATAGAATGTTTTGGCAGCCGAATTGATAACATGGTCTATGGCCTGCATCGAAAAGTTGAACGTCATGAATTCACAGATTGGTCGCAATCCCGCCTGTAAAAAGACATTCAATTGTCAAGCAGATTTTGAAACTTCGATGAAGAAGTTCTTGGAAATTGAAGAAAAAAAAAACAAGAACCTAACGATCAAATATGGACAATACACCCTTGAATACTTCTATCCAAATTGGAAAAACCAAAATGATAGAAGGGTAAGAAAAGGAAGACAACCTCCAAATTTCCCTCCTCTTTCTTCTTTCATTATTTACTTATTTTTTAATTACGATCAAATAAAATTTACATTCTTATAAAATTAAATTTCAGGCATATTTTTTGTAAATGTTTTTTGATTGTGATTTGAAATATATAAAAACTAGCGCTTCAAGAAGGAAGATGCAGTTTTGGAGGTTTTCTTATTTTTCTTCCATTTATTAATTTTTTTAATTTTGAATAGAGACATTCTAGAGTGTGAATTTTGATTCATTCAGAATTTAATTCCTTAAATATTAATTTATTGATTGCACGACAATATTGATGGATTTAAATGCAATTTCGGTTAGTTTTTCAGTGAAATATACCATTGCAGCACCGACAGCGAGTCCTGCGAATCCAGCCTCTGTAATCGGAGTGTCGTAAATCCGATCATCACCATACTTTTTCCAAAGGCCCCTGGAAACTTTGTACGCTCCGTCGTATTGAGCCACCTCTTCTCCAAGGAGAAAAACTCTGTCGTCTCGCGCCATTTCCTCGTCCATTGCTGAATTCAAGGCATCTCGGACCGTCATCTGAAAAAAAGTATTTCATAGAGTGCGGAAAGTTAAGTTATTCTCTGTTCAATTTGAGGAATTTAATCAAGTTTATGTATAAAAATTTAGGCTGAAAAGATTCTATTTTTCATTCATGTTTTTCGAACCGGAAAAATTGACAATAAAAAAAATCCCCTGAATTGTAACGTATTCAACCATCAGAATATACTAAAGTCATCATCCTTGGAATTAGACGATTTTGTATGAAAATGGATAATTCGTATTCAGCAATTATATGGTCATTAAAACTACAAAATAAAAACTGAATCAAATGACCTTCTACGTCCTTCAAGAAGAAATTTGCTTCAACAAGCCCAATAACTTCACGAATAAAAAACCTTGCTTTACACAGTACTCCAAGAACCTTATCTGCCAAATAATTCCACCAACATAAACAAAAATCATATCGGAGAAACGTCAGAAAAGAAAAAAAACTCTGTAGAGAAAAGTGAGGTTATGTCTGAATCACAGGTTTCGAAGCCGATCAACCTGTTCACATATTTTAATAAGTAGACTTCATAGACTTAAGCTTTGCCTCAAATCTTGGGGTATTGCTGTCATTTTATTTCAAAACTTTAATATACCTTTATGTTATGAAACGAAACAGAAGGAAAGTCAGAAAAACGAGAAAAACTTACTTGCTGCGCTGCAGCACATTTTGAAGTGGAGAAGGAACGTCGAGCGATTGTCCTCACTGTGGACTGAAGATAACAAAATAACACGTTGAACACATGACAAATATTTGAAATAATGAAACAGCTGGTCTTGTTAAAAACTGTCGGGGAAATTAGAAAGAAAGAATTACCGTGAGCATGGTTGGGACCATTATGATTGCTGAAAAAAACGACACAGTAAAGATGGCAAGAATTCAGTCACGAGAAATACGCGTGATCTTGATCTTGTGTCTTGTTTCCGGGGCCTCTGATTATGAACGATGAACTCTTTTACTCGTAACTATAAAATAACGGAGCCAACCCAAGGACGTTGGCTGATTCCTCTGACGCAATTTACGTCACGAGCTTCCAATGAATTGATAATGGGGGCGCTGTCAGTTTATGTCAGTTCAAACGTCAACCGGGAAGTATAGAAGAATTTAAGATGGAAAAGTTTTGAAACTTCGAGGAACTATGATATTTTATCATGAAAAGTATAAAAACTTGGAAATCTTTGGATATAGAAACAATCTTGATGCTATTTCATCAATTTTTGGAAAGAGTGGAAGAGGCATTCCGGTGTTTATTCTTGGTATAGACTTTGGAAAACTTTGGTGAGTTGAAAACCATTATATATTTTTTGTTTTTGAGTGTTTCCTTAGTTATTTTATGATTTCAAAACGTTTAATTGAATCCATCGAGAAATGGTGTTAAGGATTTGTTGGCACAACGATTTTACTCCTCCAGTCAAAACAGTACAAACCTCTCAACGTTTTAAGGTTAGGAAATTCGTCAATCCGCCGAGATCAAATATCATATTGATTTTGATTGATATATTTCTCCCTCTTTCAGTCTTTGCATATTACACTGCATTCAAAAATTAGATTCTCAGATGTATGGATATATGTTTGCAACGTTCCACTTTTCAATCAAAAAGTAAACGGTCAAATTTTCGTTCTGACATTCGATGGTATTCTGTTATTGGAAATGTCTAATTATTTGAAAAAAGGACCTACCGTACATCACATCATATTTAAAAACATTCTAAAATCGCTGAACGACTATTTGAAAATTAAACTGAAATTCTGAAACGAAATAAACGAAATTAAGAACTGGATTGAGACAAAAGCCGTGGACTCAAGTGAAAATCAAACATACGCAACGTTCAGTCATTTCGATCTAAAGTATATATATATATATATATATATATCTGAATATGAATTTTAATAGCGACTATCATTTATTATATTATATGAAGATGATTTCTTTATAAAAATTAGTGTTATATATGCTTATTTGTATTTTGTACTGATAAAATGCTCGAAGTCTTGCTATATAAAAAATCCTGCAATGTAAAGCACGTTAGGGGCCGTTCAAGTATTACGCAAAGCGATTTTGAAAATGGCACAAGTTTTGAATGTATAAAGTCAATGAATTGTTTATTTGACTCCTGCCAATCAGTTAATTAATGTATGTGCTTAAGGTTCTGAACTTTCAAATGAAAGAAATTGTTTGTCGATGGCTTTGTAAACTGTAAACAGTGGTAAAATATAGATTTATTCTTATTGCAAATAGTAGATTACAAAAGAAACTAATAATGCATTATTTTCAATTGTGGTTGGAACAATATTTTATAGATGAAATAAAATTGGAAAAAAATATTTGTGCAAGATTTCAGAGACATTCATGTTTGAAAAAAATTACGATTAAAGTTGGATATCAAAATATGTTGATTAAATTTGAATGTAATTATAATAAATATAAGAGGAAATAATGAAGAATTCGTGAAAGTTTAAATTATTCTTTCAAATGTTTATTGTAAACAATCGCCCAGTTTTACATTCTTCCAGTAATAGACTCACTTTTTTTGTAGAATCGACTACAAATGCCTTGCCCGTGTCTCGTTGATGTCATATTCTTCAAATTGAAAACAACTTTTACTTATTAGGAGAATTTCTATACACAATTTAGTCTGATTATTTTGAGTCATTGTTCAAGTAAGAACAACTTTAATTTCCAGCATATGGGCCGGGCGTCCCACGACAGCTCAAGATTATTTTCTTTAGGAATAGGCACTTCTAGTCACTTTTCAGCTCAAATTATTCACTTTTGTCACTTTTTTTGAAGTACATTAGTCTGTGGCAGCCCTGATAATTATTTTGAACAATGTTAATGTTCATATTATTACACAAGAGGAAGCAGAATAAATCTACTCAAAATGGTACTCCGTATACTCCCAAAGCAAATAAAAGTTTTGTGAGGATTAATTTGTTTGGCGTTCTATAGGAATCTTAACTACGCAAAAAATAATTGTATTCTCTTGCATATAACAGAATTCTCTCTAATTATGTAAAGTGTGGGAAATGTATTGAATGATAGTTTATCGAACTATAAATAGTTCAAAAATATTTCGTAAAACTTGAAACATTGCATCATATTATTGTATAAAAGAAAGGATTAAAAACCTTTTTTCCATGAATGAATACTCCCTGAAATTTCAATTATTAAAAAAATATGTACTTTAAAGAAAATCTGAATATTTTTAATATTTAAATATCATCTTCCTTATCTAGTTCCGCTTTTTAACCGAAATCCTGCTGTCAAAATATTCAAAAGTGAAGTGAAGAAATGTTTACCTCATATTCTTAAAAAAAGCAATTAAATTGTACGTTTATTTTGGTGTCATTCTTATTTTCTGAGGAAAGTTAGATTGACAATTAAATCGGATAATTGTAGATGCAAAACTGATATTTAGAAATATTTATTCATAGTAAAAAATATTTGCATGAATATATAAGAATTAAAATAATTTTCTTTGGTAACTTATTATGAAATGAAAATCTCTGTTTTAAAATATTATTGCTAACTCAAAACTTGAGAGAGAGTCATTCTTGAATATAATGTTTTTACGAATCTTTGATTTAACTAATAATACATCTTGCTTTATAGAACAAATTTCACACCAAAGTGAACGAATAAATTCTTCTTTTTTTTTTTAATTTGTCAATAAAAAAAATTATTATAAAAATAGCACACAAACAAAGGTACCAGCTCACCACCACTGACTTTACTAATAGTTTTCGCTACACTCACCAACAAATTTATGATTTTGTTCAATTTTCCAAAAAGGAATTTTATTCACTTTTCCAAAATATTTCCCTTTTTCTCGTTTCAAATTTCATCAGTGCAACTTCAAGTTTCAAATTCAAGAGTTGTTTTTATTGAAACATTTAAAGAAAAAGTTTGTAGGTTATTCCAACTTGAACTGTTAGAACCTTTTTCAGTTATTTAAAATTAAAATAAAAAGGCTCAAAATCAAAAATATCAAGTGCTTTTCATTTGACATGGTACAATCCCAAATACTTCATAATATCAATGATTAAATTCGTTAGGTTTTACGGTTGAAATTTTGTAAATAAAAATTGTTTCAGTTTTTAATGCCTAGTCTCGAAATTAAGCTCGCTGAACATAGGCCTCATGATTCAAAATTTCCATGCAAACTATGTTATATTAACTAAGAAAAAATTCTTTTTATTAATTCTATATTTCTCTTATTTCTGAAAAGAAAGTTTTAATGTAGAATGTCCCGGGGAAAGAATTAAGAGATAAAGAAGTTTTCACATAATTTATTTACACAAAGTAATCACTTTAGTTTGCACAATCAAATGATGTCATGGAAATGCTTAATCAGGGCATTTCGGACAGCCACTGAAATCTAGGTTACTATAAACCTGTAAGTATATGTGTGGCGACTAGCTAGACATGATTCTTCAACTTCTATAATGAAATGTGAATGCTTCATTCCACGTTGCTCAATTGATTAATAGATCATTGATAATATGTATATACATACAACAACAGTCCCTCGTGAGAATAGAGACGATTAACAAATGATTTCAGATTGTGCTTCACATCAGTTAAGAGCAGGAAAAAAAAATCCAAAGAAATTTTGGGTCATTTTTGACGAATTTTTATTAACGAGAGAACAACATTTTGAAGAGAAGTCAATTCTGCTAGAACAAAGTCTAGAGTAAAAATTCGGCTTTTGATATCTCACCTAAAATTATCAACGCAATAAGAAGAGAAGAATAAAGTCGTTTAGGTAGGAGAATTCGTTTAGTGCAGAAATTGTTGTAGAGTCGGAGCAGAAAAATAGTATTATTGCATTAGTCGTTCTAGAGTCTAATCTAGAACTAGATTATAAGAGATTTAACCATAGTAAGAATAGCAATAACGATAATCATAACATTTTTAAATTTACCAGCATCGTTACAGATAAGGTACAATAATTTAGCTTTGCTTTTCATAGGAATTTACTTTAAAACTTTCTCGTTTCTCGTTCCCCATCTGTCGCACACTTAACCCACAATTTCTTCGTTTTGCTAAAAGATATCTCGCTGCTTCGCACATCAATAGTCTCCTAAAATATTACTTAGGCATTAGGCGCTAAAGACCAGTTTATTTTGCTCTGATTATCTGAGGTGACAAAAATATATCGAGGGTAAGAAACCACCTCTTTTGAGAGTCTTTACAACAACCTCTTCAGACTCTTTCGAGTTTGATCCACATTTAATCACTGCTACGTTTACTTGAACGTTGATGCAACCAAAAATTATGCATTCAGCAAATTGAAATAAAATAGGACGCTGGATTTCTAGTTTTTGAAAAGTGCAGATTACGAAATACGACAAAATGTATCTTCCATCTGCCTATAACCGAAGAAAAGAGAAAATAAATGATGCTGCTAGCTTTTCTTTAACTTTTCCTTCTACTGAAAAAAACCTACTATTTCCATATTCGTCGTACTTCGTAAGTAGAAGCATATGTACATAATTCGTCAAAAGTAGCAAACTTCAGTGTCTTCAACGTTCTGGACGCCGTAGTACAACATGATTACAAAAGGCATTTTTGTTTTCATTTCAGAAAAAAGAGTCGAGCGAAAGAAAAATCCCACGTTACGTCTTAGCAAACTCGAGCGTGCAATTTATATCATATAAAAATTATCCTCGCCATCGTCTCGTTTCTGCTAAATTCTGTACAAGTGGAGAGTGGATTCCGACTTATTCATAGATTCAATCAAATGTATAGTAGGGTTTAGTTTGTTCGCACTAGCAATGGAGGCAACAATGTTCAAAAAAAAGTGGATTTCACTTTAAAAGTGATATATACTTTGGGTGACAAAATTCAAGCCAAACGAGAGGGGCGAACAGTTTTTCTCGTTTTTTAGTTCAGAAAGCTTTCAAGAATCTATTTCGATGTCTTCAGCAACATTCTTGAAATGAAGTCTTATCAAATCTTATAAATTTAAGCGCAATACAAAATAATTAAACATATTTGATATTTTGAACTTCTGTTTTTGGTAAAAATTACGAAAGAACAATTTATCTATTCCGAACGTGTATGAGAGCACAAGACAGTAAAATCGAAAAAATAGAGTACCTGCATCCTGATTTACAACAAACTCGAATTCAAAGTAAATCGACGCGAATCCTCTTCAAGTTCTTTATCAACTTAACATTACCTAATTCAAAGAAACCGATCATTGTCCATTTTCAAGTCTTATATCGACACGAACTCACGCTGTCAGAATATATTATCATAGGCCATTCGCTAGGACAGTGCTAACTGAATTCCTTAAACCTCTAATTCAGAAAAAATAACTTTGCCAATCACAGATAACTAGAAAAATATTCGAGTAGATGGGCAGGGAGAGTTCTATGTCAAGATTCTTACTGTACCAACTTTGATACCATGCTACGATTCAAGTGGTTCATGTCCATGCCAAGTTTCTATAATATTCTTGAGGGACATTAAAGAAGTCGCCAATATTAAGAGAAAAAGAAATAAGTCATCGACGTTTTCTATCATCCATATAACGCAGTATGAAATTAAAGAAATTATAAGATATAACCTTAGTAATGTATAATCCAAATTTTTAGTGACCGTAAAGTTGTTTAGGCCAAATCCGTTTCTCACTTAGCACAGACATTAACCACTCGAGCTGCAGGATGGTTTTGGAGTCGTAAGGGTAGGGATCTTGGAATAGAACCCTTCTGCCTTTCTACTGGTTCGGATGATTTAAATGTTTGTAAATGATCAACAAAGCATCAAAACTAATCTAAAAGTGGCTAAACGATACGAGGCATCATTACCTCCGACTTCTTATACACTGTTTTTAATCACGGATATATGATTCTGTCGCGGACTCTGATTGCAGCATATCAATGCGCAGTATGCTAAATAGGAAATTTTTAAGTTGCGACAATTCCTCTAGTTAAATATATTAATGGTGTACCTGGTGTACTGACAGTAGTGTCAATACTTTATAAATACTCGTTACGCTTTTTATATACGTATGTGTATATGCATACTTTTTTCTCTCTATTTGTTACTTAAACTCGCATATATCGGTCCTTCATTTACGGTGCGTATCGTATATACGAAATTTCAGGTGGGACGTGTTTGCTACGTGACACGTTTTTTTTCATTTAAAATGACATCATATTCCCATTCTTAATTCACTCGATTCCTTCTTCTAATTTCTTGCTCCTAACTTATTTCTTTCTTCTAGTTTTATTTTTATTCTCTCCTATCTTATTTCTTTCTTATACCTTATGGCACTCTCCTAACCTAAATTTTCATTGGCATTGTGATAAGAGCTCTCCGATAGTAAAGGTAGACTTCCGACACGGGGACGGAAGCTTGCCTAACATTTTTCATCGTTAGCATCAAACTCTTGTACACGGAAAATACTTTCAAATGTAGCACCGCTCTCCGAATCAACTTGGTGGAACATAATAATGCGGACACTTGATTTGACTGCGATTCAATCAAAATCTTATGAGTCCCGTTTTTACTTCTAGGGTATCTGATACACAACTTAGTGTCCTGCTCCCGAACTTACTTTTTTTTTGTTTAATCAACAATATTAGTAGTAGATGAGTGAATGAAGGAACGTTCTAGGCAAATACAGTTTAGTTTTAGAAGACTAGAAAATAACTAGAACCAGCTTGTGGCTCCGCCAAATTTCGTTGAAAGGCCACCGATGCCCTTGCCAAACATACTTCCAACTTTGCCAACCACATTAGAAGTCACGTTACTGATATTGGAAAAATTTCCGTCCTCTCCCGCTATCGAATCCACGATTGTCACCTTCGTCTTTGGCCTGTCAACATCGTCGTCGTTGCCATTTTCCGAAAGCCCTCTGCAATAAAAAAAAAAAATCTGTTAGAAAATTGACATTATATTAGAGACAATATTTCATTCTGATATTCGACTTCGACATTTCAATTTCAAGGTTTCTGAGGTTGTAATGAGTTGTGATGAGTTATTCAAATATTTCAATTCGAATTTTTGGAACTGAACAATATCAAGGCTAAAGAATGGAAAATTTAATTTCGAATCTGAAGAATTTGAGCATTTGAAGACAATTATTTCTAAAATGATCCACACGTAATTAAGGATAGTATTTTGATCAAAGTATTCAAAACTGTACAATTCACAAGTATTGAAGCCTTGAATGTTTCAAACAGATTCATATATTTAGGGACCCGTACCTAATGCAAACTATCCGCACAATGTTTCGGGAATAAATATTTCGTGAAATTTCATATCATTGCATGATTTCAACATTTTTATCGACATAAATTCGTGTCCCGACATGTATTCGAAGTTTTCAAAATTAGATAATCTTTAATTTGAAAGACTGTCAAAATAAATAATAAAAAAATGACTTTTAAATTCCGTGTGCTAAGAATTTCAGAAATTGGAATTGAACAATTTTTAATTCACTGCTTCGAAATTTAACAGAATGAAAATGAATCTTCGTATATTATACTTGTTTTAAATAATTCAATTCAAAGCTGATCCATTATGACTATTGGCATTAAAAATGATAAATAATTCATTGATCGTTTTCGATACCAAATTTTTCATTTCCTAAGGGTTCCAGTTTAAAGTGGGAAACTTGAAAAATTGAATTAAAATCCAATCGTTTTGAAACAAGCAATTTATAATTCGAATATTTCAGAAAAGAATTTTTTTTGGACGTATCAATTCTATATTGTTCAATTTTGAATATTTCAGATGTAGAATTTTAAGTTTCCAAAATACAACGGATAAAAATGCATATTTTTCAAGAATTCCAAATTGTACAGCTATGAATGCTTGAGTCTGAAATTGTACAATATTTAATGTTTGAATAGTAAATAACTTTTGTCAAAATGTCTAAATTTGAAAACTGTTAATTGACAATCTATAAAGTTTCGATAAAAAATTTAATAATTTTTAATGTTGTCAATTTTAATTCGAATCTATACAATTTCAAATGTTTTAATCAAAATTTGACGAAGTTATCGAAAAAGTCGAAGATATCTGGTCAGACTTTTTAGGTACAAAAGATTTTGGTTGCAAATTATCTAATTCAGAATTATTAAAATATAAAGTTTATCAACTATATTAAGGTTCTCAATTTTTCATTTAACTAATACTCACTTTGCATTTTCCAATTTGAAAATTGAATTTTCACACTTTCGAATGTTTCAATCAAAATTTGACGAAGCGGTCAGACTTTTCGAGTTCAAAAGATTTTGGTTGCAAATTATTTGATTGTGAAATATCGAAATATAAAATTTGTTGAATATATCAAGGTTCCCAATTTGAAAATTAACTCATGATAACCTACTAGTTTCGAATTTTTCTATTTGAAACTTGAATTCATACAATTTTATACGTTCTAGTCCAAAACTTTCGAAGCTTTAACTTGAAATTTAGAAATTTGAAGGTATATAGCTTCAAAATATTAAGATTGAGATTGTCGATTTAAAAAATTTGAATTTATTTAAAAATAAATTAAAAATTTTTTTAATGTATATCAAGTTAAAACTCCACGTCCTTTAACATATTTCATTGTTTCGAATTGGAAAATTCATGTGAAAACTGATTCATTTCAAACGATCTTGATTTAACATTACCCACTTCAAAGAAATTTCATCCAAAAGCTATTCAGTTTTTAATTTATTAATTTGTCCCAATCTAAATTCGTGACTGTACGAAGTCTGTGCCAACTTATAATTGTTCACTTTCAGTTTTCTTGGTTTGCAAACAGTACCAAGTTTCTTTAGTTCCAAAGTTTAAAAATGAAAATGTTTAATTATAATAGCTTCCAGTTAGAAAAGAAAAAGATTTCAACTGATCCGAATTACAACTTATTTTATTTTGAATACCCTAAATGCTTCAGTTTGCAATTTAATTACAAATTTTCAGTTGAAGAAGGCTTGAATATAAAATTTTAATGACCGGGAGGAAGGAATATAACCCCGGGAATCCACAATTCTTGTCTCACATCACAGTGACCACCCTAAGATTACAGACAAGAATATGTTATAGAAATGTTCTTTGCAAAAAATAGAAATGAACTAACTCATCATTCTGAGCGCTCATGTTTAAGGCACAAGTTGCTTCCTCTGTCTGCATCCTCTGAGATATCGTCTGATATGTCTTCGAGTTGAGTTTGTTCTCCGCAATTGCCTGAAGCTCGAAGTCCGAGTAGATCTTCTTCACGATGTGAGCTAGACAAGTGCATTGGTACAGATGCAAACTGTGATCTAGCCTCTCAGAAAGCCAGGTGCAAAGCATCTCAATTTGTGAGGTATACCATTGCTGAAAAATATCAGAAATATTTGAAAATTTCCGTTGTAGAATGATAATAATATAATTATTACTCTTAGATCCAAAGCTCACCTCAAAGAAGGTCATGATCCACAGTTCGTCAATAACCTTACCGCGGATTTGGTCCATGCAGTTCCTCGCGAAATTTACATAGGCTTGACCCATTTCCCTCCCGTTTCCAGAAACCTTCTAAAGCAAGGTTTTCCAATCAGCTTACACAATCAACTCTGCCATAATCCATGTTTCAAATGTATAAGTTTTACTCACCGTAAAACTAAGAACTGCTCCCAGAAGAGATCCTTCGTCATAACGTGACAATTTGGATAATGTTGCTTCCAGTACAGAAACCATCTTATTGATCAGCCCTTGGGACATTGAAGCTGATGTTCTGTCAATAAGATCATCGATTTTCCCATGACACTGATGCTAAAATTGAAGCAACTGCTGTAGATATTCTTCAAACGATATTTACGACAGGAATTTCAATGGAAACAGACATTCGTGCAAATAGAGGAAAAATTCTCTAAATATCTTCTGGTACATCTAACACGCCATTGTGATAACTAAATACTACCGAGAGGCTAGTATAGCAAAATGAATGCAGACAAATTAATTCGACAAGAATTTATCAAATAATCTGGGTTCTAGAATAATCAGAACTCTATTGTGATTGATTACATACATGAACTGATCTACATCTATCAGGGTGAAAGAATATAGAATATATCTCCTGAGCTGTTGATAAACATATGGAATGATTGAACTTTACCCCTCATTCCCTCTATTAATAATCAATGACTTACCACATCTACTCCATCGACAGCGCAAAGCTTAAAACTTTGATTCTTCGCGTCCAGGATTACGTTCACCATAGCACACATCTCAGAAGGAATAATGTAATCCGTTGAGATGAATGTTACACCTTTTTTGAGCCATTGTTGGAACGCAGTATCTGTCCTTTGAATACATGACTCGATCATATCACTCGCCATCAGTTTGAGACGTTGTTCTAGATGGCTTCTGAATTCTTGATCAGGCCAGTGCAACCCTCCGATGAAGGATTGCAAGGCGTCCAGCTTCCAGAAGAGGTCCTCCGATGTGGCGCATCCGTTGCCCTTGATCTCCCATCTTTCTTTCTCAAATCCCTTATGAATCGATTGAGCGATCGAAGTCTCCATGAGATCTACATACCGAACGACCAACGGCGCGAAGGTGTCCCGAAGATGTTGATGGAATTTCCCGTTCTTCAGGTTGTCTGGAAGGAAAAATCATAGTTTCAAATCATTCCAACATTAGTTTTATACTCTTCAGGGTCACCACTGGACTGCGCAGCTGACAGATCAGGAATTCGGAAAAGCGGAGAATTTTTTTAGCTATCTCGATATAAGTAGGATGAAACGGGAAGTTTTTTTTAGATTCAGGTGGTCATAGTTGCTCTACTTGTTGTTATCATAGGGAAACACTCACCATCAGTTCTCAAGTAATCGTTCAAGATTTGAAACAGTGGAAAGCTATCCCAGGTGTCTGGTGGCTGCTCGCTGAGAACCTTGTTCATGTCTTTGGCAAAGAGGGACCAGAAGATCTCGGCGTGCTCCACCAGCAGGTCGCTAAACCAGGCGAACGCCTGCGGTGCGGTGTAGTAGGAGCGAAACGTGAAAATATTGGACGACACACATATACGGCGGGCAAAATTTCTTGATCCAAGGTGGTAGGGACGCCACCCTGGATGAAGAGTTCTCGAGTACCCAGAAGACACTATGATTTCTAAGCTCTCTTTTTCTAGAAAACTTTTCGAGATACAAAACAACTTATGACAATCGCCTGATAAATGTAAAATCTCAAAGGTGAACCGCGTCTCAAGATTAACATAGATGCAGAATCTTGGTAGAAAAATCGCACTCTATAGAAAAAAGTAAATTTTGTTTTGAGGGGGTTTTTGCTCTCAATAACAGGATCACCCTTTTTTGATTGAGCTAAATGAATCATCCGAAAAAGACTCTGCATAGTTCGGTTTTATGAATTTCTTAAATCTTTTGATCAAAGTGCATATCATGTGGTCTAAACTACTGCGATATTCAAGTCTACAAATGGCGAAACGAAAAGTGAAGAAGCTGGTTGTCTTCTGAGGAGGTGGCGGACCCTTACCAAGTCCGTTTTTGAGCATGCTATCCTCTCTCTCGAGAACCCTGGACAATGAACACTCAGTTCTAAAAACCTAACTAATACCTCCGAATAATGTTCTTCATTTTGCTGCAACAAGTCGACACAAATTTCAGCGAGGTGAATGAGGTCTTCGAGTTTCTTACTAGGAGGTACACAGACCTCACCATTAAAATCGTCCTCTATCTTAGCCTCATTAGACAATCGCTCATAATTCACATGAGCGGCTGTCTCAAGGCAAGATTTTATCATCCCTCTGACTTCCTCTGGTGGCACTGGTGTTACGATATCCTTCATCAAGACTCGTTCTAAAAGAGACAAGGTAGCTTTAAGTGCTCCCTCGGGTCTTCCAAACGGAAAACTGAACCTGCATAAGAAAAATTTTTTTAGCATTCATGACTTTTTACTAGTCCTATTTTGGTTGGGAATTGCAGAACTTTACCTGAAGTTGGTTATCTGTTTCTCTAACAGTTGTCTCAGTCGTTCTTTGATATCTTGGAACTTATCCTTTTCTTCGTGTGTTACAGATCCAGCACCATCAGGTCTGTTTCCAACGACATGGCTGGCGCAAAAAGCAAAACTATAGTGAATCAAAGTCGGGTCTATCATAATTCCCCGTTCTGCTCTATCAAGCAGATCACTGAGATAACAGAGATGTCGAAAACATCCACGAACACCATATCTAGAGAGTAAAGAATTGCACAATTAGGTATGAACTTCTTGTTGCCCTCTTTTCTAAGACTTTCCTAAGACCCACCTTGCACAATATTCATCCAGGACAAAAACTTGACCAGGAGAAAACCATCCCAATGAGCAGTAGGGATCGTTCAGTCTATAATCCAAAGTTAAATTCTGCAGAAACTTGAAAAGTCCCGCATGATCAAACTTGCACGGATCAGCACTAATGAAATCCTCCATTCCATGCTTTCTTGCCCTATCAGCGTCTCCTTGAATTTTGCTAATTGTCGAGTTTTTGTCAGCTATCGTTACTGGCGGAGTCGGTTTGTGAGACTGGCCGGTCGCTCTATACATGGCCATCACCCACAAGTGACACTCATTTTCATCCTCCGATGCGAAGACTATGTTATCCCCCTCACGAACGGCGTTGAAGAAGTACCTGTTAAAGTTAACTTTTTTCTCTCTACTCTATCTACGTCATCTATCATTGAACCTCTAACTGGTACATGTTACAAGCAAAAAGAATGTTCTACTAGTAGCTAGTGACTTTCGCATAATTTCATTTCATCTAATTCGTTCATTTCAAGATCTAAGTTTCAGAATGTCCAAACAAGACATGTTCAACGTCTGATACTCGAGCACGAGAACTTAGTCATTTGTCACATGACAATTAGTGGGTAGTTCACTTAAGGAAACCAATTTCACGTGGTAGATACCGGAGGTTGATTATGTCTCGTTTAGGCCTAAGCTTTTTAATTGAAATAAATAGTTCAATAAGCAACAAAGCTTCGACAGCGACACAATGGCGCAAATTAAATAAGAAATAGAATATCACTCTGCAATATTGACTTATTATTTTGGATTGAAGATACCAGTTAGCAGTTCCATAAAGAAGTGTATCGTGACAAATCGTTAGGAACGAGAAGACGCACCTTCCACCCTGTAAATCCATGCCAGCCATAAGGTTGGCAGAAACGGCCTCGATATAGTCCACTGTATAGCCATCGAGCTGCATCATTTCCGACGGCTCGCTTTTTTTCTCTTTATACGAGCACATCGCAAACGTGTACTGCGAGACCTGGACCAGCACGTAGTACCGATTCTTCCACTTTTTCCAGACGGATTTTCCCAGGGCGTAAAGGTGACCACAGTGCTTCATGTTCAACGGCTTGTCCATTCGACAGGCGATCTTTATCCTGAGATCCTGATCTGGACAGTTTCTGTGGACGGTCATGCGATGCCATTCAGGATGTTTGCTGGACATTGGTGTAGGCTTGAGAATCACTTTGCCTAGTTCCTTGTCCTCGAGAGCCAGCATTCCAGGATTTTCGGTGTAACATCGTACCTTCACGATTGGCAATGGGTGGGTTGTCGAAAAATCTCCCTGAGTGTCCCACCTATTTATCAATTTTGTTTTATAGTTTGCAGTTGTAGACAGAGTGTTCCGGTACTGAAATATTGAATTTTGGTTTATGTTTGATGACTCACATAGGCTTCGACGCTTCAGCTTGATCAGTCTGCAGTTTTTCGCCGCCTTCCACTTCCATAGTACAATAAACAATTCTATTTTGCGCGAGACTCTTAAGGCCTTTGACTTCCATAACAATAACTTCTAATTGAAAAGTCAGGCCCACATCCATCTTTGTGAGTTGGGGGTCGGAATCGGCGGAGTCGCCCTCCAGTTTTGCGAGAGAACCCTGACTGCGGCAGCGGGAGCGCTCACCCCGGCGGTTGTAGCGCCCTAGCTTCTGCAGCCCGTATTTGCTGTCTATCGAACCCTTGGAGACAGGCAAAGACTCCAAATTAGCCATTAGCAAGTTGATAGACGACTTGAGCTCCTCAATGTAGAGCGACTCCATCTCTTTTAGGAGAAACCTTGGCATGAGCTTTCGGTTCTGAAATGTAATAATATACAAATTAAGAACAGGAATTCGGTATATCAAACTTCCAGAATTTTTAGAACTTCTAAACCTTGGTTCAAGTTTATAATTTCTTTTGATTGTTGTGAAAAAGCAGGAAAGGCCTGGAAGGCTTCCTTCAAAATATCTTCAAAAATTGCATTCGTTCCACGGCCTATACTCTGTGAAAGAGATGAATGTATATGGAACTCACCTTCTCCATTTCGTTGACTCTTTGTACGCGACCGTCCAGCTCCCTCCGGATGGCAGCAGCCTGTTCGTCGGCTGAGTCCAACAAGAGGGCGTTGAACAGAAGCTGATGCTCAAACTTTTTAACGCCAAGGATTTGCTGAAACATATCGTACAGCTGCTCCTTCGACAGTATCAGTTCGGAATTTAAGGACTGCTGTTGCATCCTGGAAGGCCTCTTGGTGTCCTCGTCACCGGTGCCTTTAAATATACAATCGAATTTGGCCAACCAGGACGTAAGAACAGTCTCTTTGCTCAACCCGTCGATTTCCGGGAGGCTGCGAACACGCTTTTCGATATTGTTCTTGAACACCTCGCGGAAGTCGTGTTGTGAGCATGCACCGCTTTGAACCATTCTGACCACCCTCTCTGATTTTAAAAATACATCAAAATAATTTTGTATGGCATTGTGGAAGGCTTCGTCTGCAATGATCTGCGTCTCTCCTTTCAGAAAAGCCTGAAATGTCATGATTAATTAATTAGAAAGCGTACACCAACATACAACTTGAAAAAATGCTATTACACAATCTTGTATCTCATCTAACTCTTGAAAAAGAATGAATGCTTCAAGGCGAAGGTTAGAGCACGGAAAACATCTATAAGGCAATATCGTGGGGCTTCTCGGAAATTAAAACTTTACCTTCGAGGGTTTCACGCGCCAGTGCTAATATGACTGTATCTAACAAATAGTGAGTCCGTTCAATGACATTAAGGAGCGCGTGGCAATGTTTAGAAGACGAGGACGAATAAAGAATTTAAGTTATATTTGATCTGGTTGTCCAATTTTCATTCAATTGAATGAAGTCTTTCTGAAGAAAAGACCTAATTACCTGGAAGCGGGAACACAGAGTCTCTAGTTGCTGTTTCGTGATCTTCATTTGTCTCCGTGTCATATCTGTGGGCTGTTTGGCATTGAATGGATAAGCTATACATCTCGAAATGAACACGTAGAGTTGTATCCGTGTTTTCCTCTCCTCCTCTTCTCTCTCTTGTTTGTCCTGGGGCAGAATAACAAAATTAGAAAACATAAGTGTCATGCTGCCACTTGTGTGTTCAACCTAATTAGGTATCTTCTATTCTAAGACAATGGGTGCTCTCTTGATGATACACAAGTGTAGATCTGGATGATAAGTCCACATAAATTTTTTTCTTTCTTTCACAAATAGCAGCTTATTATGCATACCAGTAATTCAGCCTCAGTTTTCTCGCTGGCGACCGACGGCGAAGGGCTGGTTGGTCTTTGGGCGGATTTCGTATAATTAGCTGCATCCTGGGCCGCGCTCATAGAAGGTGAAAGCGAGCTCCTAGCGCTGGACAAGTTGGGGACGTCCAATCCGGCAGTGACGGCTTCTTGCTGAATCGCTGCGGTTTGACCACCGGATCTTCCATGAGCGCCAGCAGACCCGACGTGGCCTCCGAGACTTGAGCCACCAGGAGATGCCGTAAGTCCCGAACTAGCCGAACCAACACTTCCGGCAAGTCCGGAACCCGGGCCCATGCCTCTACTACCAGCATGGTGGCGGGAACCGTGTGAACTACCACTTCCGCCACGGCCCCCGCCGCCACCCCCGTGGTGAAGGCCTTGGTCCTCCTCACTCTCCTCCTCCGAAGAGCTTGGATCTATCATGGTCTAGGTGTCGCCGACGCCGGCCTCGACCTTGGAGGACCGGCTTCCTTTTGACTCGGACCTGCCGTCTCCACGTGGTCACGGAATCACCGTGATAAGGGACACCCGTAGAATCTCCGGTTCCTCAGAACTGATTTCCTAGAATCAAAGATATTCCAAACTTTAGGACGTCTTGCTAGTTCGATAGTCTATTTTTAAAATCTTGGGGATCTGAATTCGTGCATCTAGTAAGAAAGAATTAAGGCTTATTTAGTACCCAGGAAACAAAAATCCATTCATTTGGGGTAAATGGGTTTCGAAGGCTTTTGAATGACATATCTGAAATGCGAAAGCCTAACCTCAAAATAGTCGGTTCATTCAATGAGATAAAAACCCATTCAATATGACTTCGCCTGAAATGATCGTTGAACTACATGGCAGATTCAAAACTGCTCAAGAAAATGACCGATAGACATAGTAGCAAACCGATTTTATTTTTGATTTGTGAATCTACGATTGACAGATACGCGATTCACAAAGTCGTTATTTCAATGGGGTTTTTTCCGGGTTGTTGCATGAATTTTAGATAGTATATTTTTCGAGTACTGCATTACATTCTAAGAATTGAAGTATATTTGAAAATAAGCATAAATACACCATTTCCGCCAGAAAAAAATATTTATAAAAAAAGTATCGGAACCCTACTCAATCAACTTTGCGACCTTGACACGTGTCATTCGGATTCCAACCAGTGCCAACCAGTCCTGATTAAATTCTTCGAAACATGTTAAAAAAAATATCTAACAATTATATACCTATAACTCCATTGTTTTTCAAAAACTACATCAAATTCGGAAAGATTCGTCTAGATCATCCTCTTCCTACTGTAAATTTTGTCCAATTGGCCACTTTCCTATTTTCCCGGCGTATTTCAAAACGAAACAAGAAACCCGATTTTGAGAATTTCATACCCATTTTTTTCGAGCTTTTTTACCAGGTTTATTAGCGTTCCTAACAAATTTGTGTCCCAAGAGGGATGTGTAATAATAACGTTCAGTGAGAACTCCAAAAATAATAGAAATTATAACAATAATATAAATTTATTATCTATTATAGCCTTGATAGATTATTACTAACCGTGAACCATAATTATCCCGGCTTAGCTTCCAGTTGGCAAATTTCTCACTGTGACAAAACCTTTAATTCTAACTTGATCAATTTTTGTCAATCGATTCTCAAGATTCAAAGTTGACGATGCTTATTTCTTGAGAATTGAAAAATTTAATTGTTCAATTAGGGAAATTAAAATTGAAAAATGTACAGTTTTGAAGGTTTTTTTTCAGGCCCAGCAAGACTACTTACTCAGTTTTGATACTTTTTCTTTGAGGACACTTCTGCTCTCTCCTTTAAAATATATTGTCTGCAATAAAAGCATGAAAAATGAAATATTTTTAGATTAGAATATACAATATTTTTTCCACAAACTTTTTAAAATTGTCTACCAATTTAGAAATCATAATTTTGATAGTTGAAAAATTCGGGCTATTTTTATTTGATGGATTCATGGCAAATTCAATAATTTCGCATATCAAGAATTGAAACATTCAAAATTAAACTGTTTTAAATTTGAATCGTTGAAATTTGTTGGATTGAAAAAAAAGCCTTTCAATACTTAGATTATAATTGTTTTAGAACGCTTGAAATCGAATAAATTCAAATTTTGAAAGCTGGATAGTTGCAAATCAAAAGTTCTTATAGTTGAAGATATAGTTTACTATTTACCGTTGATAATCAGACACTTTCCAGTGGAAATTCTCCGAATTTGAATCAACTTTGAATAAAACCCAGCGGGCACTGTTCTATAACTGTGATGGTACAGTTCTTGAAAAGAAAAGAACAGGTTCTGTAATAGGATAAGACCATACTTAGACCATGGTCCGAGTAATCTCGTCCTCAAATGGATGTAGCTGTTCTGTAACATTGTTACAGAACCATGTTCTATCAAGAATCTGTAACAATTCCGGAACAGCGTTATATGTGGGAAAGGAAAACTTAGAACAATTCGCGAACAGTGTTACGGAAGAACCATGTTCTGTAATAGTGCCGTAACACATATATAACAGTGTTATGATATAACTTTGTTCTATAATCGTTCTGAAACAATTTCGGAACAGCGTTATGAGTCAAAAAGTATTTTTAGAATATTTTAGGAACATAGTTACAAAGTAACATTGTTCTGTAATAGTGACGTAACACATATGTAACAGTGTTACTTTTTACATTTAATCTGTAATCGTTCTGTAACAATCCTGTAACCACATTATTTGTTGAGAAGTATTTTAAGAACTATTCAGGTACATGTTTACAGAGAAAAATGGTTCTGTAATAGTGCTGCAACATCTGTGTAACGATATTTTAATAGAATTTGTTCTGTAACTATTCTGTCAAAATTCTGGAACAGCGTTATATGTCAAAAAGTATTAATATAACAATTTAGGAACCAGTTTACTTAGGAACATTGTTCTGTAATAGTGCCACAACATATATACAATAGTGTTACAATGTATGTTTCTTCTGAGATAATTCTGTAACAGTTCCATAACAGTGTCACAAGAATATGTCACTGTTACGTAACAAATATAGAACTCAATTACATAATAAATATGAAACTCAAATCTGTAACAAATATAGTAATTAACATTCATAATATTATTTAATTCACTAAAGATCACGACATCTCAAAACTGTTTCAAATATCGTTCCAATAAGAGCGTTATAGAACAGTGTGACCTTAACGCTCTGTTCTTGGAACACGTCTTACATTCTAATGGCAAAAGTTCTATCAGTCTGTTCTATATAAGTAACATCACAAAATCCTACATTTTTCACATATATCCTTAGAGTAACAGCGTTACAGAACAGTGTGACTTTTGTTCCGTAATTGTAACACTTTTGACATTCTAGTGACAGAACAATTCTATGACACTATTATGTTTTAGTTGATGAACAAAACTCCAGAACTGTTACAAATTCTTTTAGTAACAGCGTTACAGGACAGTGCGATCTTCATGTTCCTTTCTTAGAACACGTGTGACATTCTAGTTACAGATCAACTCTATCACTCTCTTCTATATTAGTTACAGAACAAAATTCTAGAACTGTTACATACTCTCACATTAATAGCGTTACAGAACAGTGTGACCTTCATGGCACAAGTGACATTCTAGGGACATAACAGTTCTATTACTCTGTTCTTCATTAGTTACAGAACCAAATTCTAGAACTTTCACATATCCTTGCTGTAGCAGCGTTACAGAACAGTCTTACCTTTATGTTCCGTTCTTGGAACACGTGTGACATTCTAGTGATAGAACATCTCTATTACTCTGTTCTTTATCAGTTACGGAACGAAAATCCAGTACTGTTACGTATCCCCAAAGTAACAGCGTTACAGAACAGCGTGACATTTATGTTCTGTAATTGTTATAGAATTTAATTGTAATAATGTTATGTATAAATATTCCCTATTTGTTATGTAACATTTACAGAATGTGTCCGCTGGGAAGACGCTTGAAGAAAGATTTCGGTTTGATAATGTATAAATTGGACAATATTGAACTAGGAGAGTTTGCAATTGGATAGTTCTGGATTATATAAAATAAAATGAATAAAATTGAATTCAAAATTGGAAGAAAACATTTTAAATAGGGGATGTTTCAACTAGAATAATTTGTACTTTCGATAGCGCGACATTGTTTGTTTCGTGTATAAATTGATCAGCATTTTTCAACTTCCATTCAACTTCAAACATCATCCGTTTGAAATTGTACAATATTGAAGGTCTGAAGGTAAAATGGTCCTCTTTTGAATGTTTGATTTTTAATTTTAAACACTCCAAATTTGTAATTCAGCATTATATTCATCAATTCGGAAACTATTTTTGAATATTTCAATATATTATTTGTTCAGTTCTAAGCCCTGGATTTGAAAATCAAACAAGAAGGAAAAAATTTCGAACACATGGATATGACTAAAATTCCTTTTCTTAATCTTGAGTGGTCAATCTAAATTGAACAGAATTCAATGCAACAGCGAAAAAGTTAAAAAAGGATTTAGGCTCAGGATTAGCGCATGAATTCTATTGAGATTCTCATCACCGATTAAGGATTTTTCGATATGATTCTTACAATTTGACAATTGGATGAGAGATAGAGACATAAGTCCAACGACAGCTTCCAGACAAGTATCATTTATTGTAATGTGATGTCAATGTTAAACGTTCATATTACTTTTCGAAACTTTACTAGTTTCCTCATCAGATATTAGTCAGTTGATTAAAAATAGTTGATGTGTTGGACATGATGCATTGTATTGTGAGTGCTCGCATAATAAAACCATGATCTGAATTGAATAAATTGTTGAAAAATTGCAGAATCACCATCATTCGTTAATATTTAAACGATTAAAAAACAACTAAGAAAACATTTTTCTATTTGGGAGCACAGCAGTCCATCCTAATTTGACCTAATTCGAATCCTCTAGGATGCAATTATATGCACGTTCCAAATTTTTACGATGCCACCCAAGACTATGCTCTGTCATGCACCAAAAATTCTATAATCGACTCACGTCGTATCTAATATGAAATATTTTCCACCTATTCACCACAATATCTATATCCAACAATGTTTTCGTTTTATGCCTTCTAAGGAAATAACATTTTAAAATATTTTGAGCTCTTAACTTTAAATTGGATCCATAAGAAATGTTTAGTTTAAAACTAGAGCCGAAGATTCATCATGCATAATTTAAAAAACAAAGATTACAGAAAAAATGTAATCCTAGGTATCTATTTTGGTTCCCAAATCTACTTCTCGAAATAAACAACTTACATAGATGGAAGACTGTCAAATATCAACACAGCAAGTTAATATTCTCTAGTGTTTGCTTTGTGAACTTACTAATTTAAACTTCCCTCTTAGGGCCGTATTTCTGGAACACTGTAAATCCTTCTAATAATCCTACATGCACATAAAAGACATTTACGACGGTTTTAGCACCTTACTCAAGTTAAATGTAAATTACCATTGCTCCAGCAGAATATTTTCACTTCACTTCTGAGTCAAAAATTGGCTAATTCCAATACTTTATGTTTGAAACGATTTTTTTCGGAGCTCGTGTTAGAATCCGAAAAAATAATTTGCCACAAAAAGTATCGCAATAAGACAATTTTCCACCTCAAATAGAGACTTGGTTTGAAACAAGATTACACAGTAAAAAAAAAGTCTTGTTTTTGTTACAGCTTGTTCTCTGTGAATCTTGTCTACCTGTATAGTGCATAAGTCTGTCTCCCTTCCTCGTGGCTAACTTCAATTACACGTTGAAACAAGCCCACTTTTGAGCTTAAATCAAGACTTTTTTTTCTGTGTAGGCTCCAATCCTCTTGTAATAATTTAATTCTAATAGAAAGCTTTCAATTTGATGAAAAATCTGGGTTAAGGATTTGAAGTTCAGGCTGAAACATTTTTTGAAGCTGTCAAGTTCAGAAGATTTTCAAGTGTTGGAACTTTCATGTTCAAGGGAATCCATATTGGAAGCTTCCAAGTACAAGGGAATTGAAATTGATGAGACTTTCGAGTGTGCATACTTCGAATGAAGTTTTATTTAAGGAATGAACTCCTTAAGTGAGTATGCTTTACCTTCAGAAGAATTTGAGTTTTGAGACTTCAGATTTCAATTTGATCAAGTTTGAAAGCTTTTGGGATTAAGAGAATAAGTGTGTGGAAACTTTGAAGTTCGTTTCAAATTCCTGAGGTTATAATGTGGGTTGCGCAACTTTAAAGTAACAGGGAATTAGGATAAGGAGCTTTCAAATTGGAACCTCTCACGCTAAGGAAATTCGAACTTTAGAACTTTCAAGAGCGGAAGCCTTCAAGTCCTGGAAAATTGAATCTATTAAGCTATCGATTTCATGAGCATCATAATTTAGGAGCTTGCAAGTTCATTTAAATCAAGTTTGAGATTGTTCAGTTTGATGAAAATTTGGAACCTCTTTGAAACATAAAAACCTTTGAGCCTAATGCAATTCTTCAAAACTTTCAGGTTTAGAGAAATGAAGTTTCGTAGCAAAAGTTCGTTCTAGGTTGATTAAATTTCAAGCAGGGAACATTTAGGTTCAGGATGAATTTTTATCTGAAGCTTTCATTTTCAAAGAATTCAAGTTTCGAAGATTTTGATTCTTTGAATTTAGAGGAGATAAATATTGACAGCTTTCAAGGTGACGATAATAAAGTTTAGAAGCTCTTCTTCACAGGAAATTAATGTTCTGAAGCTAACATTTTCGAGGAATCAAGTTTAGAAGCTTTGAAGTTCAAATAAGTTGATTCAGAAAAATGATAAATTTAGAAAAAGAATCAAGTTGAAGCTTTCAAGTTGGAAGAATCCAAAGTTTAAAGTATGTAGTGCGAGAACTTTTTTGAAGTCTTATACATTTATGAAGATGAAGCTTAAAAGCATCCAAGTTTGAGGAAGTTTATGGTTAACAGCTTCCAAGTATAGGAATTTCAAGTTTCGAAGCTTTTGAGTTTAAGGTAAAGAATTGAATCTTGCAAGTTCAGGCTTCTGTGATTCCATAAGCTTCCAAGTCTAAAATCATGTGAAATGAGGATAATTCTCTGAAGCCTTTTAGTGAAGGAAATCAAGTTTCAAAGCTTGGATATTTCGAGTTTCAGTTCAGGAATTTGATTTTAGAAACTTCCAAGGGCGGCACCCTTCAAGTTCAGAAGAATTCAAGTTTTGAGGCTTTCAATTCTTAGAGGGTACTGGTTTAAGGTGTTCGAATGAAGTTTGGCAGCATTTGGGTTTGGGGAAAAGCTTTTAATGTCAAGGAATTTCAGTTTAAATGATTTTAAGTACAAAGGAAAAGATTTTAATTTCTAAATCCCAAGTTTTCATGATTGTATAGGCTTCTAAGCATAAAAGCCCTTAAGTTCAAGAGAATTATTCGAAGCTTTCAAGTTCAGGGAGATCAAGTTCAAGAGCCGTTAATTTCGAAAAAATTGTATTTTGCAGTCTTGAAAATTCATCGAAATAAAGTTCAGCAGCATTCAAGTTTAAGGAAGTTGATGGCTTAAGGCTTGAAGGCTTTCAGGCCAGGGAATTCAAGTTTCAGAGCTTTTAATTGTGAGGAAAATATTTAAATCTTCAAATTTCAAGTTTTTATGATTTGATACTGTCTCAAGTATAAAAGCCTATACATTCGGGAGATTAATTGTTTTGAAGATTAATTGAATAAACTTCAAAAGCTTTCCAATGTGTGAAAATCGGAATAGGCAGCTACACTGTTAAAAAAGCGGAGTCAAAATCAACTCCGAAGCATACCCTATAAAAGTCCCACCATTTTGAGTAAACGGCAAGCGGAGTAGGAGGAGACGAGTTAAAATGTAACTCTTGGAAAAGAACTCCACATCATGATGCGGCAAACAACTCCGGAGAGAGTGTTTGCAAGTTTTCTGCGAACGCGGTTTCGAATATAAACTATAGAGTCAAATGGAGATAAAAGGTTAATCTT
>WSXT02000001.1:106124-135355 GCA_011762715.2 Neuroterus valhalla
TTTTATTTATTTACTAGAAAATTAGCAACCCGAGAGAAAAACTGTAAGTGGAGACTCAAGTTCATTTTTCAAGAGCTTTCTAACTATATCATTGGTTTTTTTAAATTCGGAATTTCACTTTTGATACATTTCGTGACAGCGTGGACAATAATTTTACTCGCCTTCGAGCGCCTGTCGCCTTCTTGTCCAGAACTCCTCAATTCATCTTCTTCGTTTCTTTCCCGAATTTTGAAGAATTGCGTACATGAACCAAACTCCCCCTCCGCCCATCTATGTACCAGAGCGTAACTGAATCTTTCGGCGGAGCTGTAACGTAATTCAAGTAAAGCCTCTCCAAGATATAAATAAAAATTTTACAAAAAATGACTCATGATACATGCCGAGAAATCAAATATTAGCAACGGGAAGAAAAAACAATGTAAAAAACAAATCAGAGCAAAATGTTAACTTGACAATAATATGAAAACAATAACTACCGAGAAGACTACTCAAAGAATAAAAATACGTTTACAATTACAGGAAATCTTGATGCAAACATAAAGAAAACGACAAACAAAATGCTGGTAAACGTTCTAACTGCTACGATTATTAACTACATTTAGGTTAATATAATCATTACTAAAAATATAATAAAATTAGGCTGTGGAACATCGGCCCTAAATGAAAAACATTTTTATTCTAAAATGAAGTCAAATTTTCATACGAAGTTAAACTTGGATTTTTATTCTAAATTATTCTAAAGTTTCAGTTTCAGCCTTAATAAAATCGAAGCTTACAGTTACAGAATTGAAAAATGTTGTTTTTTCTCACCAGTGGTACCAAGCATCACAGTCATCGCAACCAATCATGGGTGATCCATCATCCTGCTTTCCGCAGGCAGGACAAATCCAAACCTGATTTCCGCTTTGATCCTGTAACACTCGTAACGTGACAGAAGAAATATTCCTCAAAACAATTATTAAACAACCTAACCCATCCTTAAAATTTTATTTCGGAACTTTGATAAAAAAAATACTTAAAACCTCAATTTTTAAACGGAGATCGATAATTCGACACGAAATATCTTCACGAAAACGATTAAAATAAGAAAAGTCACTGTCCTTCCAAAGACTTCGATACTAGGAGTGCAAGTTTACCAGTGCTTCAATGAAATCTGCACATGCTAAGGAGACATCAATTCGTTCCATGATAATGATACCATGTTAAATAATGTATGAATTTGTCAAGTTATGAACAATGAACAATGATCGATGAACGGTGTTTATTGATTAACGAAAAGAGTTTTCGAGCTTGACTTGTCTCTCCTTTTCTTTATATTCCATACTCCTTTTGCGATGGATTCCAAAACACTCAACCCCCGAGAATACCAATTGAACGTTTGAATAGATGCTTTTTCTACCTCTAGCAATAATTATGCATACAAGCGTACGCATTCAAGCTTTGGGTAAAATCCAATATCTTCCGTGAAGAATTCTCCATCTGATGATACCAATTTTCAGTAATATTTCCACAGCATATGATGGATACCATTTATATTGATTGAAAATTATTCGAATTTGCTTCTATATTGAAATAAATTTTCCATAATCTTTTTGATACCCGTTTCAAATTTCCAATTCACATGTTTCAAGGACGGTAGATTCTTCTTTTCCTTCATCATATTATAATTTATTGAAATGTTTTGTATTTTTGTTCTGTACGTTAGTTTCCTGGCAGCAAGGACGGGTTGTAAATTAACTTACCGTAGCGGTAGTCGGTGGCGATTTCAATATGTTTCCTCCATTTTCTTTATCTTCTTTAGTATCTTCCTTTTTAGTAACAGCGACTGCTGGTTTCACCTCTGCGTCGTGAAAACTGATTGTTATATACCTAACTGTTTGGTCATGCTAAATTTCAAGCAAAAAACCATGCTTTTTCCATGCAACTAAGTAAATCTCTAAATGTTTCTACTTCGCATCCAGTCTACTAATTACCTCTTGTAGGTAATAACACAATCGAAAATAGTTCCTTTTTTCAAAAATAAGCGGATTATATGCACTTCATTTTTCAATTATTCAGTTTCTCGGAATTCGAAAAATATTGCTCTTTTCCTTGATTCAGAGAACTAAGTAAAACAGATATTTTCTGCTAATTTCTAGTTTTATCATAAATTTCAAAAAGTTAAGAAAAAATTGATAAATCTATGTTAACTCGATATATGTCTAGTAAACAAGGAAAAGAGCGAACACATATTTTCATGGTACACATTTTTAGCAATAGTGAAAAAAGCTATCTTATGTACAAAGCCGCGTAAAAAGCACTGAGAAGAAGAGACAAGTATTAACATCGAAAAAATTATACACATAGGAGTGCAAAAACTAATAAAAGGCAAGCTTACAATTTTCTCCAGAAATCGTGTAAGAATTTTTTGGAAATAATAATTTTCATAATTGGTCTCGTTCATTTATCACACTGACTTCAATAATTGAACGAATTATTACGTTTTGTTTTCAATTATATTCAATGTGAGATGCAATGATTCTTCTCTCTAAATTATAAATATAAATTATTTAAAAAAAAAAACAAGGCTTTCCTATTAACGTTGAAAATATGAGACATTTTTGAAATACTGAAATACTTCAGGATCAAATAATGAACCAATTTAACGAAACATGCCTTTATAACCTAATAATGCGAGGATACCAGAAGAAGAAAAGAGATGTACGCTAGGGCGAAGCGAAAAAATATTATATTCCATTTTCAAAATTGGAGATGGACCAAAACTTGCAGTTTGATACCTGGATCTATCAACAATAAGTAATAGACAAAAAAAATAAATATCTTATGTTCGCGCGTTGACGGTAAAGCTCAAAATAACGAACAATAGCCATTTTTGGTTATTTTCGAACAATACCAACTTTTTGATACAAGAAATTCTTATGCATCGTAAATTGTTGTTCATTTTAAACATCCTTTAACACAACGGATCAAAAATTACAAAATGAATCAATTTTGAAAAAAAAACAACAATTTTCAACAAAAAAAGATCATTTTCTCACAAAAATTGAGAAAATTCAGAAAATTAATTTATGATAACAAAAACCACCAACCAAAAAGTTTACTTCCAAAACAAGAAGATAAATTTTCAACTAAAAAGATCAATATTTAACTGGAGCACTTAATTTTCCAACCACGAAGGTGAATATTCAAACAAGAAGATTAATTTCCAAATAGAAAGAATCATTTTCTGAGAAAAAAATATAATGTTTTAACAAAATAGTCCAATTTCAAAGTCAGAAAAAAATTATTTTTAACCAAAAAAATGGAACAGTAACATTTTTAGTTTAAAAACCCAATTTTAACCAAGCGTAAGTGTTTTATAATAAAATGAAAAGAATCTTCAACAAAAGAAGTCGAGTTTTCAAACAGATATATAACTTTTACTGAAAAAGATAATTAAACGAAAATTTGATGACTCAAATTTTGAATTGAGGAAAAATCAATGTTGAACTAAACGAATAGACTTTTAAAAGAAACTATGAAATTTCCAGTTGGGATACGTTAAATTTTCAGAAATTGTAAATTCAACTGAAGTAGTTGAATTTTAAACCAGAAAGACGGATGTTTAACTGAAATGATGAACATTTAACTGAAAAGAATAGATAAATTTTTGACAAAAAATTAATTTCCAACCGAAAAATACAATTTTCAACCAAAAATTACAATTTTTCAACAGAATGGTTGAAATTTGAACAATAAAAATAAAATTTTCAAACAGAAATGAAATAGTGACATTTTTGGCTTGAAAAATTAATTTTAAATCAAACATAAGAATTTCCAACTATATGCATGTTCGACCAAAATAAAAAATGTTTGTCTGTATAACTTGAATTTTCAACCTTAAAGAAGAATTTTTGAAGAAGAATATCAACTTCCAAAGAAAAAGATCATTTTCTTCAAAAAAGTCGATTTTCAAACAAAATATGTGAAGTTTTTAACGAAAAAATTGAATTTTCAATTCAAAAAGACAAATTTACACCTAAATGTCGAATATTTTGAACTAGAAGTTTAATTTTCAAATTCAAAAATCAATGTTCAACTCAATACTCGAATTTTTCACTGAAAAAAGATGAATGAATTTTTCAAAGTTGCTACAATTTCAACCCGAGGTGAATTTGAAATCGAAATAATGCAACTTTAAAATAAAAATTTGATTTTCAACAAACAAGTTTAAATTTCAAGCAAATAGTTGATTTTTTAACTCAAAAAGGATGAATTCGCAATGAACAATGTAAACAAGACTTCCTAATTTGACACTTGAATTTTGAATAAGAAGAAAATTTCATTTTCAAACAAAAAAAGTTTAATTTTATGCCACAAAAGATACATTTTCAATTGAAAGAGACGAATTTTCAACAAAATAGTCGATTTGTGTAAGAAAACAATTGACTTTTTTAACTAATAAAAATGAGTTTTTAACCAAAACAGTTGTGAAGAATGTTCAAGCTGAAAAGACAAATTTTCAATAAAGCAGATGAATTTTATAACATAAAACATCCATTTTCCATCTATAAAGACCACCTTTCAAGAGAAAAGTTGAGTAAAGAAGTTCACGAGTCAACTTGTTTCTAAAAGATTAGGCTTTTAACTTCAAAAATCAACTCTTTTGTTGAAAATTTGTCTCTTAGGGTCGAACATTAATCTTTTATGTCAGATAAATCATCTTGGTGGGATAAAAATTCAAATATTTTGTTGGAAATTCAACTGTTTGGTTGCAAATGCAACTTTGTAGTTGAATTGTTTTCTCAAAATTCAGCTATTTGGAAGAAAATTTATCTGTTTGGTTAGATGATTATTTGAATTGAAAATTGATCTTCATGGATTTGACAGCAAACAAAAAGCAGTCTCAAATAGCCGAAAATCATGGATTTTTATAATCAATTCAAATATAATAACAATTGACGATGTATAAAAGATTGTTTATTGCTGTATAGCTTTTGGAATGTAATAGATGGTGTGCGTTCCAACTTCGAGAACTCTTTCCATCAATTGAAGAATCATTACTAATACAAGAAATATCATCTAATCAAGTGGAAACATAATGTTTCTCCTTTTTTTCAAGTTTAATAACAATTTACGATGTGAATGGATCTTTTATTGGTGCATAGTTATCGGAGGATAATTATAGTTATGAATACTAAAATTTCGAAAGAATTTTCCATCTACTAAAAATTGCTTTTGGTTTGAAATAACAAAAAATTCGCTATTCCTCATTATTTTGAGCTTCATCGTCGATGCGCGAACATAAGATATATATTTTTCCATCTAAAAGTTTCTGTAAGTAATCCCGGTATCAAACAACAGCTTTTGTACTTCCTCAGTCTTAAAAAAAATATATATTTAATTTTTTGCTCAGCCTAGATGTACACTTAAAAATAAGAAGAGAAACTACAAAAAAATACTTGCAAAACTTAGTTCTGTTTACTGTTACATGAAATCTCGAGAGAAAAATAAAGAAGAAGGTAAACAAAAGGCCAGTGAATCTTTCTAATTTCTACGATTGACGATAGCAAAATGAAAATGTCAACTAGAGAAAAGCTATACCACCACAGAACAAAGATAAGAAGAAATGTAAGAGTGAACGAGGGACTGGAAGATGATGAGGTGTATGATTTTCTCCATTAACAGCCAGGATGGGTTGGGCTGAGTTTCTTAAGAATCGCTCCTGTTAATTTTTCATCGACCATCAAAGCCCACATCACGTTTAAAATTGTCTTTCCATTAAATCACGGCGACACAACAGTCACAGGAAACAGTTATATTTGTATTTTGCAATTAAAGTTACCAAATAAAGAAAGACAAATTAAATTCGAAGAAATCATATTATGAAAAAGGCTTCACTTTTGAATAATATATAAATATTAAGATATTATTTGTCAAAAAATTGTATCTTTGATTTGGAACTGCAGAAAACAACATCTAATTTAACCGCCGTGTTGAACATTTTGTTTATAACTTAAGAAAAATACTTACAACATAGTAAAATGCTGGCTGCTCCTGCGGTAATGGAGGACTCGGACTTGAGGAATAGGAATGGTTAGAAGAGGATGCGAGTCTTTTTGTTTGAGGAACTGTTGCAGGTGATACGCTAGTATTATTGATAGAGAAAGATTCTGAAGAAAGAGTGGAGTTTAGGTCTAAAATCCCCTCTTCTGTTTTCTTACTTGGTGTCTTCTGTTTCGGAGGCCGGGTTACTAATGCCGAAATTTTGGCCAACTCAGGACTCTGTTCTCGCTTAGCCGCTTCCTCTTCCGGCTTCTTCAGCAGCGGCTTTATAGTTCTGCGCAATATTATCATATGAGAAAATGATCAAATCAAGTAAGTCAAATGTTTTAGAATAAATAATCGTTTAATCCATAAAAAAATTAACATTATTTGTACATGGAAGGCTTAAGAACGTACTTTATTTAAAATAATAATAGCATTTGAGTATTTATATGTTCATTTAACATTAATCTTTAGAAAAAAATACTGTTTGTTCAGAATAAAAAAAAAATCTATGTACTACAAATGCTTACATCTTTTTCATGGGAGTACTATCAGGTGTCGGAGGTCTTGGAGACGATGTTCCCAACTTAAGGGTAAGTTTAGGTACCCCAACTTCGAGAGGTACTGCAGCCTTTTCTTCTTTCTAGAATGCAAATTTAAATCATAGAAAGTATGAACAGTTTTTGAATTATAATATACGGAAGAAAATTTATCTGAAAAGACAATTACCACAGTCTTTTTGTTTAAATCTTTCTCCTTGCGCTTTTCTCGTTTTTCTTTCTTCTCCTTTAGCTTTTCCAGTTTCTCTTTCTTCTCTCCTTTCTCCTTCTTCTCTTTTATTTTCTCACCTTTCTCTTTATGCTTCTCCTTTTTATCTTTCTTCTTCTTTATTTTATCCTTCTTCTCCTTCTTATGCTCTTTCGATTTCTGAAACAATGTAATGATATATTAATTAAATTTTTTTTGTCAACTTCTACTTTAGATTTTATTTTTTGAGTAAAAACTACAGTTTATACCTTATCGTTCTTTTCCAATTTCTCGGTCTTCAATTGCTTTACGGGCACTGATGGAGCAATTGGCAATGATAAAGGAGGAATAACAGAAGGAACATGTGTCACAGGTGGCGGAACGACAGGTGAAGGAATCAGTACTGGTACTTCTTTATCCTGCTTCACTTTCACGATCTTTTCCTTTTCAACTTTTTCGGGCTTTACAGGAGGAATTTCCATGAAAGGTGGTATGATTGGTTTCTCACGATCCACAACTTTCGTTTTCGACAAGGAATAATCCTCTAGTTTCATAGGAGGGTTCAAGAACCGAGGAGGTATCGGCATATTTGGCAAGCCAGGATGAGGACCAGGAACGCCTTTGGGAAGAGGGAGAGGAAATCTTGGAAACATTGGAAGGCCAATTGGATGTGGTATGAGACCTGGTCCTGAAGCTGGATATGGATAGAATGGAAATGGCAAAACAGGAGGAATATTTGGCTGTTCTCGCATTATAGGATGATCAGGCGCCTGGGGAGTTTTCGGTCTTTCCATGATTTCCACATCGATTGGCGCAATTGGCATTTTCATCTGAAAAAATTTAATATTGAAAAGTGAAAAAAAGACTCTAAATAGAAGAATTGTATTGGGTGACCACTAAGAAAAAACAAGTAGATCTAGAAGTTTACCTTCTTTGGACTCACGCCCTTCGGAGTTTTGACCTTTGGTTCCTTTTTCTTGTTAACCCTCTCCTTCTTCTTTTTCTTCGACTCAACTGGAAGAGGAAGGACAACATCCGGAGTTTTTGGAGTGCTTGGTGTACCAGGTGGGGACATATTGTCGAATATGTAAACATTTGAACCAGGGCTTTGAAAATCATCAGCGTCCCCATCCGGAGGGACAACATCAGGAGTATGTGGTGTTTTCCTTTCCTCTTTCTTAATCTCGAAATCAGTTCTATGAGCATGTAGGTCTTCATCATCAACAATCAAGGGAGGAGAGGCTTCCCTAGCTTCTAGCGGTTTTTGCTTATGCTGCTCAGGTTCCTTTTCTGCCTTCGATATCTTTTTGAATATATTGAGTTTTCGTTTATCAGGTTCAGACGACAGTTTATCGACGTTTTCATCCTTCTTTTCAGGAACCGGAACACTGCTCTGAGTATCAACGGCTTTTTCTAGCTTGGCCTTCGGCTGAGTCAATTTAGCCTTCGCACTCGTTTTAGTTTGAGCTAGTTTTGGCGTTCCTGGTCGAGTCGAAGGACCTGGAGCCTTTCCACCACCAGGTTTCAGAGCTTTTAATTTAGCGTGTTCCTTCATCCCTGGGAGTTTTTTCACTTCATCAGGTTTGAAGAGTTCCTTCGCCCTATTCTTCTTCTTATTCTCCTTGTCCAGTTTGCGACCTTCCGGAGTTTTCTTCACAACTTTCTTTGGTTTTTTGTCTGTTTTTAATTCTGGTGGAACCATAGGATAAGAACTAGGTGGAGGCGAATCTGATCTAGCTTGTTGAGGAGTTCTAGCTTCCGGAAGTTTGCCTTCACGAGCAGGAGATAAGAATCCAGAGGTAGTCATCATGACACTGTGAATTTCTCGAAGAGGTCTGCCTTCTTCTGTCAACTTTGGTCGTTTTGTGATCGGACTTTCGAACGAGACAGGATCCACAGGTCGCTTGAAAACTCCCTGACCAGTCGAGCCGTTGGGTGATTGATTGTCGGAACTTCCTGCAGAAACTCCATTTGAATTCGGAGAATCGACCAGACCGTTTGTTAGAACTTCAGACTTTTCCGAAGCGTATTCTTCTGGAAGAAAGGGAGTTTATTATTTCCCAATGGTAAATGATGATTGATAAGAACTTAATTTTTGAGAATAGCCCACCTTCGGTTTCGGGATACATTGCAGGTAAATGCTCGTGCACATGCACAGGTCTGGTTACCACTTCACGACTACCGGGTTTCAAAAAATTGAGGTGGCTATCGCGGTGGATTGGAAGTTTTGGCACTGATACTGGACAGGGGATTGAGTCTACATTCTTCACGTATTCGGCTAATTCCTCAATACTTATGTTCATGTGTCGGAAAGCTAATCCCAAATCGTCGAGATTCGCTTCTGTTCGCCCTACTGTAGAGGAAAATGAGTTGATTTAGAATTTTTACATAAGGTTTATATTATATTCCGTGTTTTATTTTTTGGTTCTGTTGAAACCCTAATTCAAAAATAAAATTAAAAGGAGATACTTACAGACTTCTGAATATTGATGTGTAAGTTTCGATACTCGTAGTAGGTATTCGTGCATGAGATCAACAAGAAATTCCAGAGGACTAGAATTTATAGAATGCCAGCCGACTGTTTGGCAAATTTGGGCTACTACAACCCGCAGAACACTGCGGCTGTATTCAGACGTCATTTTTTATACCTAAATCATAATAAGTTGTATTACATCACACGTTTTTCAACCATGATTTGGTACACACAGTATCAAATATAAAGCTTCATCAAAATAACGTATGACACTAGTATTGGACTCGTCATTGATATTTACATTGTTGTGTACGCAACAATTCGTCAACATAACCTATAAACCTAATTGACGTCAACATGATCAACAATAATAGAATCAAGATAGGATTACAGATTTCCTTGAGTTAATTAAAAAAAATTTTCACGAATTTTGCACATTTTTCCTCATCATGAGTTCAAGCTAATTTTATTCATTTTTCCCAGGAGCTTGTTCTTTTCCCAGAGAATATAAGAGGAATTGAAATTTCGAAGAGGCAACATGGGAACATGGTAACTTGAGACATTAATGGAATTATAATGGTGGTTCCATTGCATTAAGCATTTCCAGAGAGCAATAACAACAAAGTTTGTTTTCGATAATTAAAAAATGCCCCTAAAAATTGCATTTTCTGATGTATTATTTTGGCAAAAATATCGGAGTTATAATTATTATGTTCTAGCCACGAGGTCACAATATTTGGTCGAAAAGAAAGGAATGTGAGGCAAGGAACGTAATCTATAGAAAGTAACTCACCTGAATACTTTGACGACTGCTGAAAATTAAGACGTTTTATCTTGATTCCCACCATTCAATCTTACTTCCATTATAAGAGTATATATGCATGAGTACACATCAAACTATTATTCAATAATCTATCGTTTTTACAAAACGTGTGAAACCTAACTATAAATAAATAAATTAAATGACAATTTTTCACCACCTTTTAGGAATTACGTTTCAGGCGTCCGTCCGCCACCGCCATTTTGAATGGGTTCGATGCATCGTACTTCACTTCGATAACTCGATTACTTGCATATTATTGATTTGTTTTTTGAAGAAAGAAATAAAAACCCTTTATAATTTCCGTTGATTATTTGAGTGTAAGAAAGATTCATATGAACTATATAAAAATACTATAATTGAGTATCATAAGAGAATATTATCACGAATCCATGTTTTTTCAGATTATATTTCTAAATTTTGAAAATACGCACCAATACGAACGGTCCAATGAGCTCTATATCTTTTAGCGGATGCGCAATCGCAATTTGTTGATGAAAATTGATGAAAATGTCAAAATACTCAAAATGACAGATGAACGAAATTTTCGTTCTTCGTATTATGAGAAGGTATTTGCACTCTTTATTATATTTAGAGTATAATAAAAGTACTTTGAATTATAGAATCTGACAATATTGAAAAACATGTGGTTCATATCACAAAGGTAGAAATCTAACCTCAAAATTGAATTTTTGCATTTGTCGTACACTCTTGAACAATATAATTTTCTATGATATTGTTATGTATTAAAATATTCGATTATAAGTCTTGTATATTATCCATGTTTCCCCCTTCAATTGGAATTGAACATTTCATTACATATAATAATCTACAAGTGTACGCAACTAAGTTTATGATACTGTACGCATTTTCATTGTTCGCATCTAATGTATTCCGTTCACACCATAAATTTGGTTCACAGAAATACTTTTTTTTTTATTCCTGCTTTTTTCTAATGGTTCTATTTATTATTTGAATTTTAGGAATATCTTAGTTTAAAATGAAATAATATTATCTTTTGTTTCTATAATCCTGTTTTTTTTTTTTTTTTTTTTAACAAGTTGGTTTGTTTATATTATTGAAAGTTTAGAAACTTTAGTTAAGTAACCCAGTTTTCGTATTGAATTATTCTAAAACTAAAAGTTTTTCAACTTGAACTATTATGCGTTGACGTTCTCAGAATTATACTACATTATGTTTATTTTAAGTTTATGTTCTTGGAAGTAGAATAACTTCTAATTAAATAATTGAAAAATTTGATATCAGATCAAAATTTTTCATTTCTGCTTCAAAGCGTTTGAAATTGAATAATTTTTTATCAATATTCTGGAAATAAGACTCCTTCAAAAAGAGTAGGTCCAAATTATTTCGAACTTATTGAGTGTTCCAGAAGAAACATGTTTCAGCTCAAATCGTTCAAAGCTTGAGAACATGACCATAAAAATAGAAGTCTTTCAGTTTAGAATTGAAGAAATTGGATTTGAAAATGTTCAAAATGAGGAAATTTCGAATCAACCATGGAATTAGGAAGTTCTGAATAATTTGAAAAATAATTAGGATTTCAAATTGGAAGGATTTGAATAGAAATAGTTTTCGAAATTTAAATTGAGGACGAGATAATAGGACAATTGCAAAGAGAAAGTATTTTAAATGTTATTATTCCTGACAAGAAGCGTTAAATATAAAATAATTGGACATTGGAAGTGTCTGGAACGGAGCATTTTTAAATGAGATCCCCTTAAAATAAGAATGATTTAAAATCTATTGAATGTTTAAAATCCTAGGAGTTTCAGTTCAAAGTTTGAAAATAGGACAATGAGCATTCAGTCTTTCAGTCTGAAATTTGATGGGTTCGAATTGATGTCTGTCAAAGATGAAAATGACTGAATTGACCTTTGAATTATAAATTTTTTTATATGTCTTCATATAAAAACGTTCAAGACTGTATAGTTTTATGTTTCAAGTTTGAAAATGCATATTTCAAATTTTTAAATGGATAGTTTCAAATTAAAAGCTCTGAAGATCAAAGAATTCCATATCAAAATAATAAAGTTTAATATATTTAGATTCAAATTTCAAAATAATACAATTTCAAATAGAAAGTATTTTAAATGGTTTAATTTTCAGGTAAAAACGTTAAAGCTGAAACATTTCTGAATGAAAAGCTTTAAAAATTAGAATAATTAAGGCTCTAAGAATGACAACTAGGTTAGGCCCAAAAATGAAATTTTACAGGAGAAACAAAAATCATTTCTTGTAATAGGTTTGAAAATAGAAAACTTCGAGAAAATATAAAAGTTAATCGTCCTTGCGAGCTATACTTTCAATATATTTGTCATTCTCAGTGTCTCAATCGAAAATTCGTCAAATTTTCAAAATTAAACAAATTTCAATTCTAAGCTTGAAATAGGACAATTGGATATTGAAAGTAATTGAAACTACATCATTCTTAGATAAGCATACGAACTCTCCTATTTTGGAATTAAATAGGTTTGAATTGAGAAGTTTCACAATTGAACATTTTTGTATTCATTTCAGAATGATATAATTTGGAATTATTTCAAACTTGAAACTTCAGAAATTCCGAAATGTCAGATCCACTGTTTGAAAATTGTATATTTTATTCCTTTTGTATTAAAAGAATTAAAAAGAATAAAAGATAAATTCATTTTATAAATCGAAATTGAGAAACTAATTGTGAATAAAAGTCATGTTTAATTGTTACTGTATGAAATTCTTCTGCCCTCGATTTTCCCGACATCTGATATTAGTTTGATGAAGAAAGATTAAATTGTTCAGTTATATAACAATCACAGTTACAGTTGTTTTATTTCAATCATAAGTCGAGTCTTTAACCTTCTTAGTTTTTCATAGAAAAAAGTCAGAATGATTTTAAATAATATTTAAGTGGCATGATTTTGATTGTATCGGTTGAAAATGATTGTATTTTAGTACCCTTCCAAATAAATCTGTGAAAAGTTGAAGAAATTGCTCTTCAAATGAAACCGTATAAAGCTGATCAATTGAAATTGAATTATTCATTATTTAATAATGTTCCAAACTGAACATTTCAAACTCAATGTCTTTCGAAATATGCTTTTTTTTGTTAAAGTGATTACAATGTACAATATAAAATTGTAATTATAGTAATCTTGCTTCATGTTTTTATATTATTAATTGATCAAAATTTATAAAAAGTCACAAATGAATATATTATATCTCACAATGTTTCTCAATTCGCAGGTTGGTTTCCGAAGTGTTGAAGAGAAGAAATCACTCGAAATATTGCTGAAGGATCGTCCTTTTGACAAAGGGAAATTGAAGCAATTTTGCCTACGTTTTGCAGTACCTGCGATACACAGAAATTTCCTCTGGAAAATCTTATTAGGAGTTATACCTGTTTACGAGGAAAGCCATGATTTTGTAATGAAACAACGTAGAGCTGAATTTCAGGATATACAAGATGCACTCAAGCACGCAAAAATCTTTGTCGAATTATTAAAACCGTCGCAGATGTTTTTGATGATGTGGGTTTTGCGAAATAAACGTCCTAAACTTGATATCTGCACTCAAATGGAATCTGAGCTCTTTAGGTGTAGTTTAATACATTTTACAGCAAAAATTTCCGCTTCACGCTTTTTTAAAATATATAAGACAATTTTGATTTCAAGTTAATAATGATTCAAATTTTCCAAACAGATCAATGAGTCGGATGGCTGAAAGTCTCTGGAAGATAACGGTTATAGATCACGATCATGAAAAAATGGTGGACATGTACTGGGTGCTTAGTGGCTTTTTAGATCACGTTCAGAAATTCCAAAAGGACGTGGATCGATTAAAAGAATGTACTTGCACGCTTCTCGAAAGGGAAGATCAAGATTTATATAATCATCTCGAAAAAATCGGCGCTCTTCAAGTTCTTCCTTATGAAACCTGGTTTTATTCTTGTTTTGCTGGGACGATTAGCGATGGCTCGATTACAAAGTACTACTCTATCTTAAAAATTTTTATAACTATTGAAAATTCGAATATTCCAAACTGAAATGTTTGTTCCTGTGACAGGATCTGGGATAAAATAGCAGTTGGAGCCTACAAAATCTTAGTATACGTCGCAGTAGTCACATTAACAACCCTCAGAAGATTTCTATTCGGATGCGAATCACTTAAAAGTATTCTGGATGTAATCTCGAATGTAAGCTAAATCTTATTCAGATATAATATTGGTAACCTTAAATATTTCTCTCTCTTTGCAGATAACTGAGGAGACATCAGATGTGATAGTCAATAAAGCGATTGAATTATGGCAACAAAGCGGATCTATTTTAGTATCTACTTCACAAAACACTATCCCTGTTGTACAAAATGCTTGAGTGTTCATCTGTTTAAATAAAACATTGTTTTTCATTCTAGATTACATTTTGAATGCATGCAAATTTTTAAAACAAGCAAATTTTAATCTATACTATACAAAATTATTGTGAATATTTTTTTTGCCCAAAAAAAGCAACTGTGAATACATTTTTAACAAAGAGTTCTGGAAAAAATAAGGAGTTGAATTTTTAAAAATAATCAATTTTATTAATTCATCCGTCATCATACATTACATCTACCGTTTAACTCGGACGAGTTCATTCCGCAACTAGGTTTTACCAAACGACGTATCTTTCGATTATTTTAATGGCATGACTATCTTACACGCATAATTCACTGCATACAAATATAAATTACTCGATAGTTTTTAAATAACGTTTCGTTCGACTTTGAGTCTCAGAGTGAAAGCTTCAAAATTTTCGAAAAACTTTTAATCTAAAATAATAATTCTTAGTCCTTCTGTTGACTAAGAGACCTACAGTTAGAGGAAAAAAACTTTCACTCGGAAAAATGAGGGTCAAACCCTTGATATTGACACAAGTGAAATTTGCATCGCTGGCAAGTGGCATCCGTGACTGCTTTCTCCAAGAAAACTAACGCCATTCGAAAAAAACTTCATCTCTCTCTTGAAATTCTCACTATCCAAAAACCTTAATACTTGAAAAATCTATTCAATAATACTGTCAAAGTTCATGGATTAGTTCACAGCAATGGGATGTACGATAAAAAATGAGGTCCAATTCTCATTTGCAATTAGAAGCGACAGAAATTTGGCACAGCTTGAATTACTTGTCAGTAATTTTTCGGATGACACGAGTTATGTTAATTCGACGATTGAATGGTCGATTTTGGTACACATAAATTCAATTTTAAATTCAGAAAGAGAGAGAGAGGTCTCGAATTGGAATTATTCCCAAATTTTTCTTTCGTTTGATATAATCGCAAATTAATTTTTCCACAAACATACCAATGGAATTTTAGTAATTTTTTGGCTCTAATCTAGTCGACGAATTTGTTACTCATTTAAAAAGGAGAGAATAGGGCTTCTGTGAAGAGAAGCAAACTGCAAATTCATAGGTTAATTCATTAAGATAGTCCTCGCTTTCTTTTAATCATCGCAATGTAGATATGATAATAATCCAAAAAAGTGGATAAGTATGATAAGTGAGAAAAACTGAAACGACTAGATTTGAGCCACGATATAATCGAAAATATGCATCGTACTTGTTAAAAATATTAATTTTTCAAATTGCTCTTAACAGGGGTGATGCAACGATTATTTATCAAAAATTATAAAATACTATCCAACAGTTGTGAGTTATAGCGGCGCTTTCATTGCTACACTTTGTATATACTTCATGCAAAGGCTGCTTTTCCGAAAAGTATATTGCTAAAATTTTTTAATAATCGTTGAAACATCCTGAGGGACTATGATGAAATAGTACAGAGTAAAAATCTCCTAATCGAAAAGATGAAGACGCTTTTACACGCTGAGTACCTTTGACAGTTGATTATATTCTGCAACGTCAGGCAGTCATTCGACAACGTTGTGCAGTGAGACAAACTAACAAATATATTATAATTATTATAATACAGTCTCTACTCAGATTTTAATTTTCGCAATCACTTCCTGCATTCACAGTTACGGTCAATTTTAATTTTGATTGGCGAATTCTCCTGATTTTTAGAATCAGAGCGCCCATAAAACAAAAAACTTGATTTTGAAGATTCCGAATCATTTTTGTCAAGTTTCAACCATCAAAGAATGCTCAAAGCTGCAAGAACTTATCAAGTTTTGTACAATTGACAGGGCCGAAGAGTTCTTGGAGTCAGCTGGAATCATTAGAGAATGAAGATTAATCCAGGCATATAAAACCTTTTCTCAGGTCTGTTGAGTGACTGATCCAAGCCAAAGCCTTAACTGAGAGGATTTTATTATTAATTTATACTATGCGCAATTGTATCAACAAGTCCTGGGAGAAAGATATTATCTTTGTATCTCTTTCCAGCAAATCGGTTTGATAACAGGCAGTTATTCAGAATCTCGTATTTAATCCATCAACGCCTAGGTTCATTTATTTACAAAGAATTTGGTCCTTTCAGTGTGCGTTTTGAATCACTTGAAAGATTGGAAATCGTCTTTAATAACATTTAAATAGACAAAACAGGTTTTAAACCTTTTTCGCTCCCCTTTTGAATATTGGCAAAGGTTGATATTAATTATTGACGTGGAACAAGATGTGAGGCTATGGGCGTTAATGGAATAATGCCTTAATTATTTTAACTATCTCCAATAACCTGGAGTCTGCGGGATCGAGAATAGTTTTATTCGATGCACTGACCTCAATCGTTTGATTTATTCGATTACAAATTCTTCTTTAGCGATTGTATATTATTAGCGAGATTGCGTTCTTGCAATAAATTCGTGGTGCGATTCGCCAAACTGAGAAAACATTTACCCGATGAACGAGTTTTTTACTTACTACAAAAATTAAGAATTTATTCGGATTTTGACGATTATTCCTGGGGTTCCTGGCGATAGAAAAATTGGGTTTTGGGGAAGTTGTGTTCTTTTCAGAATAAACTTGACTTTTGTACAACAAAATTACAAATTAATTTAACTTTTTCTTCATCTTCATAAAATGGATATAATAGATTCTAAATAAAATTGTAACTTCTCCCAAGTCCCAAAAGTTGTTGACTCGCGAGAAAAAGAAAAGAATGCAGAAGTTAGCAAACTATAAGTTTTTGATTTTTTTTCTAGAAGCACATTATGTAAGCCTTAGAATTAAAATTGCACACGCTCACACGTATACTCTCGTATTTTGTACATTATTTCTAAACCTCAGACAGAAAGTTGGATACTTCGAAAATTCTGACCCATCATTCCTCCATGCCCAGATCAATCACTCGGACTTTGAAAGTTTGCTTGAAAATTCAAAGCAAAATAAACAGCCTTTCCTCACCTGAACCCAGGAATATTTGCACAAGCGTTCACAGCTTTGAGAGAAAATATCCTCGATAATTATCCCTTTTAATTATATTCATTCTTTGGCTTTGACGGAGATCGCTCGTTCTCCTTAGTGATTTTTTGAAATTTTCTTCAGACCAATCTGCTCAATTTCGGGTTTGGAATTCCACAACCCCATTAGGAAATTGACTTTTATTTTGTCGAGGAAATCGATCTGATTTCGAATATTATTTATCATTTACAATTACGCGTGGCTTAATTCGCCAACAGTCGACGATCTTAAACACACTAGAACGTTATTCCATGCAATTTTGAGAAACGCCGAGGGCTACATAATTTCCGAAGTCTTCAAACCATAATTAAAATTCCATTGAGTTTTTAATCAATTTTAATTTGGGATTCAGCTTTGAATACATTCCAACTTATCATTAAACAATTAACAATCAAGAACGCCGCACCATTTACAATGAAAAAAGGTCACTGTGTGTTTTTTAAAACTTTCTATTATCTTGAAATTCATGAAAATGGAAGAAATTTCCTAAAAGGACTTGGACCGATGACTAGTTCTTTTGGTGCGGATTCCTCTGAATTTATAAATTCCTATCTTTTCAATCTTATTTACAAAACTGAAATATAAAATTCCTGAATGGAAGAAAACTTAGATCGCATTTAACAGAGAAGGAAGATTTTGTTAGGCTACGCATCTCAAGTCAAAACTGATAGGGCGCCAGCCATTATCTCTTTTCCATTTCTACAAGTCGATGGTCTAGATTAACCTAAAATGAAAAATGTATAATTTCGAAATTATGTACCCTTGGATGAACGCATAGACTCGCGATCCATAATGCGATAATACCAACGCACTGTCAGAAATTCATCCCGTTCTTAACGTATGTACACGTGAAAAACAGTAACGCATTACGTAAGTAACGGTAACATAAAACGTAACAGTCCTCCTGGTTAAATAATAGTTAATTTCGTGTAAAATTTATAAGAAACACGAGGGAAGTTATGACACAGATGCTTCTGATCGAAACGGGTAGGTGAAATAGTGTGTGCCTGATAAAAATACTTATTTTAACTTTCATCCGCTTCGCCGTTTTGTGCTTTCGGCAAGCCTCAAATGGTTCTTCGGTAGGCGATGCTCTGCAGGGCATATTTTTTAATATGCCAACGTATGCATTGTACATTGTAGATTTTTTATTATAAATTTTTACTCTGATGCATTTGTGACGATTGACAAGACTCCATCTCTAAAAACAACGTACAATTCTCCTAGCGCTGCTGTCAGAAGTTCAGCAATTGTTTCTAATAAGAAATCGATTCTCTATCTCCACCTCAGAGACTATTGGAAAATCATTCCAATATGAGGATTGATTTCCTTTTCAAAATCTGACAGCATTGCACAGCGGACATCATAAGAGCTGCTACTCTGCTAACTTTTCCTATTCACAATCACAACCAAAGTTCTAAACCAATACTTAAGCGGATTATATTACAGTTGAAACAATGCTTACGCTATCTTGCACAAAGTATTTTCTCTCTACTTTGTCGCTGGAAGATAACGTTTCACCTTGTCAAAAGGATGCGAGTCCTCCTTATTGTGTCTCGCGACACGTCTACTGTTCACGATTGGTTAGAGCGCAGCAGCATTCGAGTTATCGACTAGAGGAGAAAGGGGCCCAAGTTTCCCCCGGCCACTACTTATTCTATCCGTGTCATAATGAACATCTAGCGAGAGGCCTGTAACAAAAAAAGGAGAAGAAAAATTTTAATCACATGATCATCCAGATACAACACACAGTTCGTTCGGGAAAGGTGAAGAGTATCGGGAAAATTCGTCAAGAAACGCTTGACAGCGACATTTTTGATTCGGATTTAAATCTCAAATCATTCATTTTAAACCATTCATTTTAGACATTATACTTAGAAATTACAAATATAGTTGAAAAATGCTTCATTCCAACGTTAATTCCAAATGTTATAATGTCATGTTGCTTCACCTTCCACGTAGTTTTACCTCCAGGACATAAAATTCGAAAGATGTTTGAAGAAAAGCCTTCAGCGATTTCTTTTATACATTTCAACCTTAAACGGATTTTTCAATTGCAGTCCTTACAGTCACACAAGCTTTTGAAAAGAAACGTGAAAAACTACAGAAACAAGAAAGAAGAAGAAAATTGGCTGTAAGGCCCCAAGAAAATAATTCGTTTTGAATCGAGAAGCATAAAGGCGATAGCGTAAAATGGAAGGATGAAAACTAATCGGATAAATGAAACCCACCACCAATCATGTCCTTTTCGTTTTGAATAGTGGTAAGCTGTAACGTACATTTTTGATATGCGTATTTACCGGAAGGCCTCCGGGAGGTAGATGAGTGGTGAATTTGTCCCGTTAACATTGGATTCGTCTCGGGTATGAACGTGGCTACTAAAAGAGCACAAATCACCAGTAACGCGCCAAACACGAATGGAGGTCCTGGCACCAGCTGCAAAAAAGAATTTACACTCTTTAATTTTAAATGATATAAGTATCTTTTTTGATTGTTTAACTTCGAATGGTCAAAGCGAACCTGGGGAGCGATATCTAGATGCTGAGTGGCAGTCCCTGTTCTATTGTTCTCTAGCGAGAAAGGTTTCAGGTGTAAAGATGACGTTTCGTCATTGAGATCAACGTGGAAAAGGTAGAAAATGACGCCAAACATCGCAGGACCCAAACCGTTGCAAAGTCCACGCATTCCGGTCACCATTCCTTGCACCAAGCCCTGTTTGTCAGCGTCGGAATGCATGGATACAAATGCAGAAATCGCTGGATATGTTATACTCGAAATCGAAGCGAGTATGCCAGCAGCCCACATCATCCTGATGAATAAAAAATATTTCAAGGCAAAACGACATTATTGAAGGTGAGCTCAGTCTATGGCTTATCTTTTGGTAATATAATTTTAACTCACCAGGTTTGAGAGCCAAAACCATACCACATCAGCTGCAACATTTCGAACAAAAGTCCCAGCATGATGGTATGCTTACTACCCAAAGTTCTCATTAGTGGACCCAGGAACATCTGGGCACCAACACTTAAAATTCCTACTACGGCGATAAACACTGCCACCATCGCGGCTGAAAATCCCATTGTTAATTTGAGGTAAACAAATATGCAGCTGTATTGTCCAGCTTCGGGAAGATAGCTCAGGAACACAGTGACGCACAGCATCAATATTGTGTGATCTTTTCCCACCTGTGCGGTAAAAATGGACGCAATTGTTAGTATCAATATTCAGAGATCAGGGTGGCGATTTGTCAGGCAATTTCAAATTCCCGGTTCTTCCCGGTCATATTTTTCCATTTTCCCGGCCAACTCGAAGACTTGATAGGAAACACATGATTATATCGGTCTCCTTATTTACGCCCTTGAATTTTATTTAGTAAATGAATTGTTTTTTTTTTTTTTGTAAATTCGTATTTTCTCCAGTTAGTTCCTAAGGGCCTTGTCAATTTTGCAAGATTTCATTGTTTTTTTACAGAATTTCGAGCATTTTCAAAAAATGCAGAGGAATGTCAAAAGATTTAGAAATATTTGGATGGTTTTTAACAATTTCAAAATATTTCATAAAGGTTTTAAGAATTTCGGAGGTTTTCCAGCAATTCCAGGAAATTTCAAAACATTTTGAGGGATTAAAAATAAAGTCCAAGAGTTCCTAAAGTAATTAGGAGGATTTCAACAAGTGGTGAAATATGCCACGGGTTTTTGAGGAATTCTTAAACATTTCAAGGTATTTGAATATATTTAAATGAATTTTAACAATTGCAGAATTTTTGATAGAATTCGAAGAATTTCTAGTGATTTCAAGAAATTCTGAATATTTTACGGTATTTAGAAATATTTCGATGAATTTTAACAATTACAAAATATTCCATAGAATTTTGAGAACTTCGAGCGATTTCAAGAAATCTCACAACATTTTGAAGGATTAACAAAAAATTCTGGGTTTTTAAAAGTATCTCCTAGGATTTCAATGAATTCAAAAATATCCCATAAGATTACAAGGAATTTCTTAAGGTCTCGAGGGGCTCACAAATATTTTGATGGAATTTAACAATTCCGAAATATTTTATGCAATATTGAAGAACTCCATAGGATTTCAAACAAATCCTAAAGATTTCGAAGGGTTTCAGAATATTCCATAAAATTTTGAGAATTTCCATAGCTGGGATTCCAAGTTATTTCAAAAGATTTCGAGGGCTTTTTAAAGAATTCAAAGTTTAAGAGGATTTCCAAAGAATTTCAAGCGAATTCAAGAAATGTATAGAGATTTGGAGGATGTTTTGAATATTTAATAGGATTTAAACATATTTTGAGGGTTCTCAGAAAAGTTTAAGAGGCTTGAAGGTATTTCGTACAAATACAACAAATTTTAAGATATTTCATTGAATTTCGAAGAATAAAAACAAAAAATTATGAGGACTTGAAAGAATTGCGAAAGATTCCAAGAGGTTTAAAAAAATTCAGGTGTTCTAAAAGTATTCCGTAGGATTTCAATCAATTAAAAAATTCCATAAGATTTCAAGGAATTTCTTACGTTCTTAAGTTTTTTAGGTTTGATTACTTAAATTTTAAATTGAAAAAAAATGTTTAACTAAACAAATAGATTTTTAAAAGAAACTATGGAATTTTCAATTGGAAAAAATTGAATTTTCAGTTAAAAAAATTATCTTCCAACAAACAAACAAAACTGTCAAACAAATTATTACATTTATTAAAAAAAATGATGAAGAATCGAAAGAAATTGTGAATTGCTGACTAAAGTAGTTGAATTTTGAACCAGAAAGACGAATGTTTAACTGAAATGATGAAAATTCAACTAGAATAGTTCCATTCTTTACAAAAAATTAAATTCCAACCAAAAAATACAATTTTTTAACAGAATGGTTGAAATTTGAACCAGAAAAATAAAAATTTCCAAACAAAAATGGAATAGTGACATTTTGGTTTGCAAAATTAATTTTGAACCAAACATAAAGATTTTTAACGAGATGAATGTTCGACTAAAATAAAAAATGTTTGACTGTATAACTTGAATTTCTGACCGTAAAGAGGAATTTTTAAAGAAGAATATTAGCTTCCAAAGAAAAGGATAATTTTCTACAAAAAATTGTTTTTTCAACGAAATATGTAAAGTTTCGAAGGGATAATTGAATCCTTAATTCAAAAAGACGAATTTTCACCGAAATGTCAAATTTTGAACTAGAAAAGATAAATTTTTCACTAAAAATCGAACATTTGAATTTTCAGTTAAAGTAATTGATTTTCAACCAAACTGATAAATTTTCAGGTGAAAAGATGAATGTCCAATGAATAAATGTATTTTAAGCAAAAAGATTAATTGTTTACCATAAAGATTAATTTTCTACAGAAAAGGCAAATTTTCCACGAAGTTCATTCTCAAAGAAATAGTTTGATTCCCAAATTAAAAAATGAACGTTCAACTAAGTACTTCAATTCGCACCAAAAAATTTGAAATGCTTTTTAACAAAGTAGTTCAAATTTCAATCACACGTGAATTTTGAATGGAAATAATGCAACTTGAACGAGAAAATTCGATAAAGACAACGTAGTTTAAATTTTAAACAAGCAGTTGATTTTTTAACTCAAAAATAATGAATTTGCAATTAACAATGTAAACAAGCTTCCTATCATAATTCAGAAATATTTCTTCTTCGTAATACCTACTACTTCTACCCTTAAGACTGCTGAAGTACTTTCTCTATTTAAAATTAGGAAGAGGGAACTTTAAAATCGCAAAAAATTTTGGATTGGAGGAACGATGTTTAGATATTCCTCTCTTCTAAATCCGAATCATAATTAGTTTAAAAAGTTCACGTTCCGAGTAAAAAATTCCCTGTTCCAAGTGAAATTATACTTCTTCATTTGAGTCAGCTAAAAAAATCTCACAGAGCAACAAATTCGCAAAACGCTTTTTCTTATATTGAAAAAAGAAAAAATTCTTCCTTTCATGAAGTATATATATATATTTATATATTTTGAGAATCAGATTAAAGGAACGTTAGATTCTCCTTTATCAAATGATAAGATCTCTTTCTGATTCATAAAAAGAAAGCGGTCATTTCTCGTATTTTTTCGGGAGAATTTTTAATAGTCTAGGTTGAGTCAAGTAAATTCCCGGTTTTTAATTAAATTCCTAGTCATTCCCCGGTTTTTCTGGTCAAGTTCTTCAAATTTCCCGGTCAACTAGAAGTAACAAATTCATATTTGTCGCAAAACGCAAATATTTATTTCAATTCGGGACATTCATTCTAAACATCATTTACCAAAACAGATCAAGAATTGCAAAATAAATCAATTTTTAAAGAAATACACAAATTTCCCACGAAAAAATATCATTTTTTTACGAAAAGTTGGAACATATAAACTTAAATTTGGAAAAATCAATCTGCAATAACAAAAAATGGATTTCTAGAAAAATAGTTCATTTTTCAACCAAAGTAATGCATTTTCAGGTAACGTTATGAATCTTCAACTGGAACAATTTAAATTGCAAACCAAGCAGATGAATTTTCAACCGAAATGATAAATATTGAACCAGAGCACTTCAATTTTCAAACATGAAGGTGAATATTCAAACAAGGAGATTAATTGTCAAACAGAAAGAGTAATCTTCTACCAAAAAATACAATATTTCAACAAAATAGTTAAATTTTGAACTGAAAAAATAATTGTTCTGAACCGAAAATGGAACAGTAACATTTTCAATGTAAAAACCTAATTTCATACCAAACATAAGAGTTTTCAACTAAAACGAAGAATCATCAACTGAAAGAAATCAATTTTCTAACAGATGAACTAATTTTAATACTCAAATTTTGAATTCAACCAAAAAAAAAGGCATTTTTAACTACAACTATGGATTTTTCAATTGGAATAAGTTGAATTTTCAGATGAAAAAAATTACTTGTGACAAAAAAACTAACTTTCAAACAAATCGATTTTTGAGCAAAATGATGAATCTTCAAATAAAATTTTTAATTCTTGACTGAAGCAGTGGGATTTTAAACCAGAAAGACGAGTTTTATCCTCCACTAGAATAGTTGAAATTATGACCAAAAATTAATTTTCAACCAAAAAATACAATTTCTTAACAAAATGGTTGAATTTTGAACTATAGGGATCATTATTTCCAACTAAATGAATTTTCGACTGATAAATAATATATGTGAATTTTCAGCGAAATAATTGAATTTCCAATTCAAAGAAGAAAAGTAACTTTCGGAGGAAAAGATAATTTTATACGAAAAATAAATTTTTCAACAAAATATGTAATATTCAACGAACTAATTAATCAATCCATAAAGACAAATTTTTTATCCAAATAGTTGAATTTTGAACTATAAAAGATCATTTTCCACTAAGGGTAAAACAGTGAAATTTTCAGTTAGAGAAATTAATTTTTAATCAATCTGATGAATTCATTCTTTTAAAATGATGAATATTCAACTGGAATAAATGTACTTTGTGCCAAAAAGATGAATTTTCAACCATAAAAATTAATTTTCTACAAAGGAAGCAAATTTCCAACAAAGTAAATAAATTCTCAAAGAAATAGTTTAATTTTTAAATTCAACGGAATCCTCACTAAAAACAGATGAAATGATTTTTAACAAAGTTGTTACATTTTCAATCAGACGTGGACTATGGGGCCATCCAGAAATTACGTTAGGGTTTTTTTTCTAGAATTTTGACCCACCCACCCCCCTTTGTGAGGCTTTTCTATAGTAAGTATATACAATTTAAAACAGACGTAAGATTTCTTTGACCCTTCCCCCCCAACCACATCAAAACCCTTAGTAATTTATGGACGGCCCCTATAAATTAAAATAATGCACCTTCAACAAAAGTGTAATTTACAACAAAAGAATTCAGCTTTCAACCAAAAAGTTGATTTTTTAACTGAAAAAGGATGAATTCGCAATGAAAAATGTAAACAAGTTCTCTATTATGATTTAGGAATATTTCTCATTCGAAATACTACTTCTACTCTAAAAACTGCTTGAAGTACTTTCTTCATTTAAAATTATTAGGAGGGGACTTTTAAATTTGGACGGACTTTTAATTAAAAAAGCAACTTTCTTAATTTCTTCTCTTCTCAATTCGAATACAAATTATTTTTAAAAGTTCCCGTTCCATGTAAAAGACTCTCTGTTCCAAGCGACATTATATGTATGCCTTTACTGAAACTCCCTGGCCAAGAATAAAAACTATAATTATTTTCTGAAATTCCCTGTTCCAAGTCAGATAAATGAGGAGAGAGCAAATAAAACGTGATAAATACATTTTTTGTTGTTGGAAAAATTGAGAAAATAGTTCTTTCTGCATGTTTGGGCTATCTTCAATTTGAACATCAAACTTGAGTCAGCTAAAAAAAACTCACAGAGCAACATAAAGTATAGATATACTCAAAAATTTTCAGAATCAGAATACGAGAACGTTACACTCTTCAAATCAAATGATAAGATCTTATTTTAATTTACAAAAAGAAAGCGGTCATTTCTCGTATTTTCACGATAAAATTTTGAATTGCCTAGGTTAGGTCAAGTAATTTCCCGATTTTTAAAATGAATTTCCGGTCATTTCCTGGTTTCCCGGTCAAGTCGCCACCCTGGAAATTTTACTGTTCAATTTATTTTAAACAAAAACATGAAAAGAGACGCATACCTTTCCTAGGGCTGCAAAAGGATCTGCTTGTTCCCACGAGATGGGTACAGGGGGTCGGGCTTTTTCTGGTAAACTTTCTGGCACTGCTACCAGAATGAAAAATACATCGAGAACAGCAATGGCGGTGGCAAGAGCTACAGCTACATTTTCTCCATAATTTGTCATCATATACGCTCCCAATGCAGGACTTATTACCATACTTGCAGCGAAAGTGGCAGAAACCTAGTAGAAAAAAAAACATCATTCGAAATCAAAATCTTCAGAAACTTATCCTAAATTTAGTGTCCCCATGCATTAACAAGACGTAGATTTTTCTAGCGGGGTGCAGTTGGCCCCTGACGACTGAAAATTCTAATTGAAATTTCGTATTTGAAAACATATATTATCAAAGATAATTACATCCCGCATATTTTTTTTCCTTGCGAACAAATCTTATCTTGTTTACTTGTTCAACAAATTGCAAAAAAACGAGTTTTTTCAAAAGTCGATTTTGAATTCGATTTTTGTCTTTGACTCGTGCTCAAATCCACAGTTTTTGGAATTTCGTTATAAAATTCAGAGGAAATATTCCTTATAGTATCCTTGTTATGACATTCAGCTATAAAGTTTTTCAACTTCATTTATAACAATATAAAAAATTATTTTCAGAGCTATTGCATAATTCGTTCAACACAACGTTTGAGTGTTTCGTTTATCGATGAAAGTTTGAGCAAACAAAAACTTCCTGTAGATAAGCTGTTCAAAAAGGTACAAAGAAGTTTTCTGCATAGGCTTTTTTCGAATAAATTAATAGGTAAAAAACTGTGTACGCTAAACTTTGAGCGAGCGACTGATCTTTATGCGTGTAATACGCCGAGTAGGGATGTTTTGCAGTTTGGGCGGGTAATAAGGGGGTCAGATTTAAAAATAAATAATAACACTTCAATCGACATAAAATATATCAAATTTTAATTTATTGAGCGAATACTTATGTGTATCATAATTTATATGAATAGTTAACGGGATCATTGTAATCACAGGCTTATATCGCAGTGCTAATTATAAAATATTCTAACAGGACTTATTCCATATTTAATTTACATTATATTATAATCCAATTTTAGTAGTGTAAGTTCATATTATTCCTCTTCAGAAAAAACAGAATCATCGACTTCTTCAATTTTCGTTATCGACGCAAAGTAATCCGTGAAAAATTTTTGACCTTCAGGATAAAGAATTATTATATTATTGAAATATTATTGAAATTTATTGAATGTATTTGATGTTTACCCCGATAATTAACCATTCTTTCAGTCACTTCCTAGAATGAAATTGTTATGTTTTAATATTATTACTTCAGTCTTTTTTTATCTTTAAATTTTCAATAAAATACGCTTTTATCACGATATTTATGTAGGAGTTAAAAATGTAGAAAAAAGAGAACCTCATTTTTTTTAGCTGTTATAGAAAACAAAAATCAACCAAATGTTACATCTATTTTGTTTTTGCAGAAAACTGCAATGTTTTGGCTTCTTTTGAGATCAAGAAGGCTGAAGGACGTTTGACGGTCATCTAATGTTTGAATGATCCACCTTTGAGTTCATTGCACCGCCATATTGGGAATGTAAAGTTGCAATGCCAGACCTGATGGCCATCTAGCGAACTAACCAACATGGCTGCCTATGGGATACAGGTAGCATTGTTAACATGCAGGTTGCACTCAAGTAACGCGATAATAATTATTTTGTGTTAGATTAATCAGTTAGAAGTACATAAGAAGTGTATTAAGTTAATATGAAATCTTAAAAACGGAATTCTCCTGGAACCATAGAGAGGGAGACGATACTCGCAAAGGCTTATGCTAATCATATGCAAGCCGAATCCCATAGGCAGCCATGTTTTGTTTTAATACAGCAGCGCCTCTTTGCCCGCGGTGGATTTTTTCTTTGCCAATAGGGAAAGACGTCCAGATTCGGCATAATACACGCATGAATATCAGTCGCTCGCTCAAAGTTTAGCGAGCACAGTTTTTTACCTATTAATTTATTTTGAAAAAGCCTCCGCAGAAGACTTCTATGTACCTTTCTGAAAAACTTGTCCGCAGGAAGTTTTTGTTTGCTCAAACTTTCATCGATAAACGAAACACTCAAACGTTTTGTGGGACGAATTATGCAAAAGCTCTGAAAGTAATTTTTTATATTGTTATAAATAAAGTTGAAAAACTTTATAGCTGATTGTCATAACAAGGATACTATAAGGAATATTTCCTCTGAATTTGATAAAAATATTTTAAAAACTGTGGATTTGAGCACGAGTCAAAGACAAAAATTGAATTAAAAAACGACTTTTGAATGTAATTATCTATGATAATATATGTTTTAAAATTAAAAATTTCCAATTTGAATGTTCAGTCGTCAGGGGCCAACTCCACCGCGCTAGAAAAATGTACGTCTTGTTCTTGCATGGGGACACTCAATTGATGAATTGAATAGGAGCTCCTTGAACCTGGAAAGTATCGAATATCTGGAAAATACATTTTTGATTGAAAATGGGTTTTCGTTATAAAAAAGTAGCGTACCAAACCGTATGCTAGTGATCGCTGGCTCTCTTCAGTGACGTCAGCAACGTAGGCAAATACTACTGAGAATGTACAGGCGAAAACACCACTTATGGAAATCATGGCGAAGAACCACCACGTGTTAATGCTCATTAAGGGAATAGGAGCACAAGTAAAGGCCACTGTGATGAGTAAGAAGAATTTCCGGCCCCACACGTCCGATAATGCACCGATCAGTGGGGCCGAGAGAAATGATAGGATTCCTTTAATACCCATTATGAGACCGTTCATCAAGAATGTATGATCAGGGAATGTCTCGTTTAGCACTGATATTATTGGCATTGTAAGTAAACCCCACGCAAAGAACTCCAGGAATATCACCACCAGGGCATGATATACACTCGCATCTCCAACACCCGAACTCTGAAAACAAAAACAAACATTTATACAATTTTTTGATATATTACTTTATTAAAAGCTTTTAAGGGCAAATGGTAGTCTATGACGTAGTCGAAATTTGACCTTGTAATGTATTTTTTCTCCGACTTCTTATTTC
>WSXT02000001.1:135455-158105 GCA_011762715.2 Neuroterus valhalla
ACCGTACAGGACAAAAGCTATCGTGCTTATAGACAGAAACACATGCATGCATATATACAGTAAGTGAATACAATTTTACCTCATTAAAAAAGTTTTTGTTACAGTTTTGTACTTCGCGCGACTTAGTAATGGCGACATAAATGGCGCGAGATTCGAAAATAAAAAAGTTGTACGAACAAAAATAAAGGATGATTTATATTTATCTGTATTATAGGTGATTTGTATACGTTAAACGTCAACCTTAATGTTTTTTCATAAGTTAGATGAAATGTGGACGATGTGGACAAAAAATGATAATGAGGGTTCGCCTTATTGCACAAAAAATAGCTTGGCAACTCGCCATTGCCATGACAGTTCAAAACTCTTGCATTTGATTGGCTCTCAACTATCAGTGTGTTCATCGTCACAGTCGGTCAGTAGGTGTTCTGTTCTGTTGTATGCAGTTTGTGATTTCCTGAAGGCTGCTGAGGAAGAATCAGTTACTTACATTTATTTGACTTTAATAAAGCTTGAATCATGAGTGACGCAAAGGGGTAAGACATAATAAAATATTATACATATATACGAAATTCAACAATTGTTGAGTTCCTAAATTTAGTACTTTTCCCGACGAACAGAGCTTTTTCCGAAATAAATGCAGAGTCCGCCTATCAATTTCACGTTGTCATCATGTCGACGCCGTGCGTTGTTTCCGAATTTCCCCGTCAAAATGTGATCATTTCTCGTTAGGAAATAATTTGATTTTGAAATAAATGCCTGCTATGAAATTAACGAATTTGAATCCCGTTTGTTGACCTGTTTTTTTGAGCGATTCTTCATTGCAAAGCGATATGATAACGTTACATACAAAGACTTCCGATGCCAAGTCAACAGACGAAGCCATAAAATAATTGGTCAGATGTCCAACATTTTCTTCTTCCCAATGATATTCCTCAAAATTTCCAGATTAAATAAGTTCATTAAACTTAAATGTTCGAGAGTGATTCCTGGAATTGTCTCTAACGTTGCAAGTTGGAACGGATCCAGATTCTGAGACAATGATCGTTCCTTTATTTCACAAATAAAAGCCATGAATTTTCGAAACAAAAGGCGATTATTTGTACGTATACAAATTTACACGGGTAATCATTCGGATGATTTTATGCGATTCTAAAAGAAATGGATAGATATCCGGTGTGAAATTCAAGCTGTATGCTGTAAATTTTAATTTTCTGGACATTTGATATCACATAAGTTGCAACAAAATGAAAATCATGTTTGATTTCCCAATAATTCAACGTATATAAAAAAAGAATATTTATCCCAGCATCCTAAAATTTACGCATAAAAAAAGGATATATATCTCAGAATCCTAAAATTTATTATATGTCTTCAAACAAATTTGTATGATGATTCTTTATAGTTTGTAATGCCATTGTTTAGAATTAATATTGCGGAATACTTAGAAAATTATAAATTCAATTTCATTATGAATTTGTAGAGTTAACTGATAACAGAGCTGATTTGCTGGCGAAATTCCTGGTCCAACGGACCTAGAAATCGGTAATTGTTCACTTTTTCCTACTTTGGATATTAATCTTTTGCTTCGAGTAGCTCAACCATTGTCTATCTGACCTGGCAGTGACCGGGGATTCATCTCGTGAATATACTAATATGCAAACAAAGAGTGGTTTCACATATGTTATTACTCAGTTATGTGTTGGAACAGGAAATTTGTGAAAAAATTAGTCATCATTATCACTTGGATTAGAGAATTTCGAAAAAGAATTGCAATCATCCTGACGTAAAACAGGATATCTTACAATAGAGAGTTATATTTCTTCATTCGAAACAGGGATTATTATTTTGACTTTGGGTATCAAATAACTATTATTTCTCATTTGAGCTAGAGAATTTTCGAAAAGAAGTATAATTTTGACAATTAGGACAGGAAGTTCTCGTAAAGAATGATAATTTTTACTTTTGAACAGAGACTTTCGTATAAAATCATAATTGGCACTTTGAGGCAGGGGATTCTAAAAAGAAAATTAAATCCGGAGAAGGAAATAGGATTTTTTGTAAAGAATTATGATTTTCATCTCAGGTTCACTTCAAAACAGAAAATTTTGTCAAGAATTGAAATTCTTATACTTCAGGACAGAGAGTTTCTGCAAAGAATTATAATCTCGCTTGGGGGCCACCCTTAAGGGGTTAGGTATACTTGGGATTTTCAAGAAATCGATTTTTTTAATTGCATTTTCTGAAAGTATAACATCTCAAAAATACTGTATAAAAATTTTATCAAAATCGGAGCAAAACTTACGAAGGTATATAACTTGAACCGAACCTGTCTCGAGCGTATTTGGAGCAAGAAAGCAATAATCAGAACTTTTAACGCGTTTTTGTTGAAACAACGTTGATGAGCCGGTGCGCACAGTATCTCAAAAACTGTTCAAGCGATCATTTCCAAATTTAAATCAGTTATTATTGTTATAACTCTGAAGTACTTGAACGAATAATATGTTAACTTTTCATTTATCTACTCATTTTTTTTCAACGAAGAATAAGCGATTTTTTGCACCGGAAAAAAAGTTTACACATTCGCCATTTTGTTAAAAATAAAAATTTTGTTGCAATTATTCATTCAAGTACAAGGGAATTTTTTTTTTCACTAATCTTTCTTGTTTTTTTCTTTTCGTTTGAAATGATTCAGTCATGAGTAACGTTGCGCACCGCAAAACATCTTTTTTTTTGGACCTCTGAAAGATTGACTATAACTTGGGTATTTATTAATATTTTTGCATGCAAATTTTTTTGTAACTTTTTGAAATATGTATTATTCGAACTGCTAAACATTTGACAGTAAAAAAATAACCAATTCCCTTTCAAAGATTCTCAAAATAACCGTTTTTCTTGGCTTGTAAGAATACCTAACCCCTTCAATTACGTAAGGCGTTTAAGAGAGGTGGGAGATCAGAGAAATCTTGCACCTATGTTAAATTATATATACTAACTATAGAAAAACCTTACAAAGGGGGGTGGCTGGGTCCAAATTCCAAAAATAACCCTTACGTAATTTGAGGACGACCCCTTGAAGCAGGGAATTCCCGACTTAAAACGGCAATTTTGGGAGAGAATTTCAATTATGATTTAGAAGAAAAGAATTTTTGGAAACCCCTGTTACAAGTCAGAATTTGATGTGCTTGAAGTTCTGAACGCCCGAATGAATGAAACTTCTTTTTGATGTCTTCGTAAACTATACATAGTGGTAAAATATTAATTTACTTCTATTGAAAAGAGTAGATTACAAAAGGTACTTCGGATGCATTATTTAAAAGTGTAGTTGGAACAATACTTGTAGGTGAAATAGAATTGAGAAGAAATATTTTGTTCATTTGAACGTTCGGAACTTCCAGGATATGAATTCGTCACAATTTGGAATTTACCACATAAAAGTTTTGGAAACCAGGAGTTCCTATTTTTCGGAATTTTAATAGAATATTTTGTGAATACCTATAATTCTGGCATGCGACAGAGTTTCGTAAATATGTATTAATCAACTTCGAACGGAGAATTTTAGACATGGAACGGGAATTTCGCTACATAATTTGAATTCTTCCGAATCAGAAATCATTGAATTCTCTTCAAATATTTAGAAACCTCTTGGATCTTCAAAAATCGTTTGAAGTCATTCGGATATTATAAAATCTTTTGAATCAACTGAGAAAAACTAACAATTTACCGGAAGAATACCGGTAAATGACCTAGAATTCAAAATCATCCATCGAACAGACACCCTTTTAACATTGTTTTCATCGTATTTGTAAAATATTCAAGAGGCTGTAATGAATTTGCAATAACTTCTGATAAAGTAGTTACAAAAGCCGGCTACATTTCATCAACTTTTCAACAAAAGGAATGATACAGCAGTTCCAATCATGTTTTAAGTTACTGTGTCTCAAATTTCAAAATATGAATAACATTCCTTTGTTTCCATTGCAGTGAGGATTTGTCAACCGCAATTTTGCGTAAAAAGGATAGGCCCAACAGGTTGATGGTCGATGAAGCAACCAACGATGACAACTCGGTTATCGGACTGTCACAAGCGAAAATGGACGAGCTCCAGCTATTCCGAGGCGACACTGTTTTGCTCAAAGGCAAGCGCAGAAAAGAAACAGTCTGTATTGTTCTTTCCGATGACACTTGTCCCGACGAAAAAATAAAGATGAACCGTGTAGTTCGAACAAATTTGCGAGTTCGTTTGAGCGATATCGTTTCCGTGCAAGCCGCCCCAGACGTGAAATACGGAAAGCGCATCCACGTTTTGCCCATGGACGACACTGTCGAAGGCCTCAGTGGTAATCTGTTCGAAGTATACTTGAAACCATACTTTTTGGAAGCTTACCGCCCAATTCACAAGGATGACAACTTCATTGTCCGCGGAGGAATGCGAGCCGTGGAGTTCAAAGTTGTGGAAACCGATCCGGGTCCTTATTGTATTGTCGCACCTGATACAGTAATTCACTGCGAGGGAGATCCGATTAAACGTGAAGAAGAGGAAGAAGCTATGAATGCTGTTGGATATGATGACATTGGTGGCGTTCGAAAACAATTAGCACAAATAAAAGAGATGGTGGAGCTCCCACTTCGACATCCTTCTCTTTTCAAAGCAATTGGAGTCAAGCCTCCCCGTGGAATTCTTCTTTACGGACCTCCCGGTACTGGTAAGACTCTTATTGCCCGAGCAGTTGCGAATGAAACCGGAGCTTTCTTCTTCTTAATCAATGGACCCGAAATCATGAGCAAACTCGCTGGAGAGTCCGAAAGTAATTTAAGGAAAGCTTTTGAAGAAGCCGATAAGAACTCTCCAGCTATCATCTTTATTGATGAGTTGGATGCTATTGCTCCCAAAAGAGAAAAGACTCACGGAGAAGTTGAAAGACGTATTGTGTCTCAGCTTCTCACCTTGATGGACGGAATGAAACAGAGTTCCCATGTCATCGTCATGGCTGCTACCAACAGACCTAACAGTATCGACGGTGCTCTTCGTCGTTTTGGTCGTTTCGATAGAGAAATCGACATTGGTATCCCAGATGCAACCGGACGTCTTGAAATCTTGCGCATTCATACAAAGAACATGAAGCTTGCTGAAGATGTAGAACTGGAAGAGGTTTGTAGCTTTATCATATGTATTTGAAATCTACAAGGAAATGAATGCAGGCTTTACAGCCTGTCCCCTATTTCTCTTAAAAGTTTCCTATTTGGATAATTATACGTATATGTCATATATTTGCATAGAACTCCTCTATTTTAGACGAATATGATGAAAAAAGGTCTTAAGGAATTGATCACATTTAGGACACGGTGAAAAATCCTTTCTGAAATCTTTCGAAATTTCGTAATATTTATTATTTGAAAAGAATTTCAATATTCACGTTTGCAAAATTCCAAGTTTCTATTTAAAAATTTATTCTTGTAATTTCAATCATAATTTATCATTGACTGTCGTTTCATTAAGAAAGTATTGCAAAGAAGCGAAAGCAAAATCAGGAATTTCTTTATCTCAATTTAATTTTTAAAACATCAGTAATCAGAAGGGATGTAATATAAGAACAGCAAGTAGTAACACATTTTTTTCAGGTTTCTTCAAATTATAGGAAACTACTTTATTTAACAATATGCTTGTTTATCGTGATTCATGGACTTTCTAAAGTCGTCTGGAAGTACCATATTTCTCTGGAAATATTCTTCAAGGTCACTGTGATTTCTCTGGAAATATTCCTAAAGATCACTGTGAAGTTTATGAATGTATTCGAAAAACTTATAATTCAATTATAAATTTTTTCTCAATTTCTTCAGATCGCAGCTGAAACTCACGGACACGTTGGTGCTGATTTAGCTTCTCTCTGCTCGGAGGCTGCCCTCCAGCAAATTCGTGAAAAAATGGACTTAATTGACTTGGACGATGATGTGGTTGACGCTGAAGTGTTGAATTCCCTTGCCGTTACCATGGAAAACTTTAAAGTAATTCGAATTTTTAATATAATAGTTTTTTGAAAATCTTTCCAAGAACAAGCAATAACAATAGCGTCGATAAAAGTAAGCAGTCATTAATAAATGAAATTAGCCTGCGTTATTAATTCTTCTTTCCATTTTTAGTACGCAATGACAAAGAGCAGCCCCAGCGCTCTTCGCGAGACGATTGTGGAAGTACCGACCGTGTCTTGGAGCGACATCGGTGGTCTGCAAAACGTAAAGTTGGAACTCCAGGAATTAGTCCAGTACCCTGTTGAGCACCCAGATAAATTCTTGAAATTTGGTATGCAACCATCCAGGGGAGTTTTGTTCTACGGACCTCCAGGTTGTGGTAAGACACTCTTGGCAAAAGCCATCGCCAACGAGTGTCAAGCTAACTTCATTTCGGTTAAGGGACCCGAGTTGTTGACCATGTGGTTTGGTGAATCGGAGGCCAACGTCAGAGACGTTTTCGACAAAGCTAGATCTGCAGCACCTTGTGTACTGTTCTTCGATGAGCTGGACTCAATCGCTAAGTCACGAGGTGGATCAGTGGGAGATGCTGGCGGTGCTGCAGACCGAGTCATCAATCAGATATTAACTGAAATGGACGGAATGGGCGCAAAGAAGAATGTCTTCATCATCGGAGCTACGAATCGTCCAGATATCATCGATCCAGCTATCTTACGTCCTGGAAGATTGGATCAGCTGATTTATATTCCACTTCCTGATGAGAAATCCCGTGAATCCATTTTCAAGGCAAATCTGCGTAAATCTCCTGTAGCTAAGGTAAGGATTTGCAAATAACACATCATCTTTGAACTTCATATTCTGACCTATATATTCTTCATTTCAACAAATTTTATTTGACTAGCTAAGTGGATATATCAGGATCACACCCTTAGATTTACATACTGTTACAAAACTCAAAAATATGGGTATCTATGAAAAGACTTTGGAGGGTTGATTTCAAATTTGACTTTGACTGGACCCATAAATGGAGTTTCAATTGAATGATAAGGCTACTTGAAATTGCGAAGCATTTGAGAAAAAATATTCGCAAAAACTAAAAAACAGAAAGTGAAGAATATTGTTCAAATAAAATAATAAATAAGCATTTATCAGAATGTACTAGAAAGATATAAAATAAATCTCTCTAAAGGGGGCTTGCAATAATAATTAAAGCGTGCTCTACAACAGTGCATCTCACGCCATTCGTCATAAGAGTCATCTAATACGTCAAGGTACAAAATGACCCGTATAGTTAGTAACGTATAATGCTCTTTGTCAGAGCCCGCTTCAATTATTATTATTATTATGGTAGTTCAGGAAGTTAAGCGCTCGGACTCAAAGGTTCGAGGTTCGATCCCTGTGCCGGTACCTCTGCAAATTTCCCTTTGTTCTCCTGTAAAGGGTCTGATGGTTCGGATTCCACCTTGAACTAAAGCCCCCCTCTCCCCTCCTCCTCCATCATGCACTTGGCTGCAACCCAGTCTGTAGATACTAGAGTATCAAAGCATGTCAGGTGCGGCATGCTTCTCTCATCATTTCACTTGGTTGTATTACAAAAATGCGTCCGTAACTGATTATATAAACCAGGGCTGCCCCGTGTAGAAAATTAAAAATCCAATTCTTAACGATGCTGTTGATGAAACAGCGGGTTGGAAAACCCTGAGAAAGAGTTGAAAAATGGAGAATAAAATTTTCAAAGAAAAATTCCATCGGCATAATAGGTTTTAGCGATCTTAAGCCTGAGATTAAAATGAGTTTTCATCATTTTTTATTATGTGACCAAAAACAAGAGCTTGGGGCAGAAATATTTCATGTGAACATAAATTTTAATGTTTGGAGGGTGAAAGGGCGCGATTCCAAAACTCAAATCCTGCAGGAGACAAAAAAAAACTGTTAAGCTTTAAGGCATCTGATGTAAAAAAAAAATCAAAAATCTTCCAAGGCTGTCAGGCCCAATTGAATCGTGCAAGCAGCGCTTTCAAAAGAGCAAATATCTGAGAGCAAACTCTTCAGCAAAGCACGTCGTGTCCCAAAAAACGTCTGATCTGGCAGAGAATTTCGAATTTCATATAAAACAAGAGAGTACTTTAAAGCTGTTATTTCGCTCTGTCAAACCGTAAAAGGTACACTAAAGATACACTTTCTACTTGTACCATCAAGAGTACGGCGCGTCCCCAAAAACCAAAATATTGGCGCATGAAGAGTCGCATAACTTTTCTCTCTTTTTAATAGAACAAAACAATGGAGAACAGGTAAAGGCGAGTAATTACCTTTTCTTTCAATTGACGAACATAGATTTTGACCAACTTCCAAATCGGGCTGAACCATAATTAGGTACATCGGTTAGGGCAAAACAATATTATGTTAAGCCAATAAAACGAAATTTTCAAGGATGGCATTTACGCCCTTTTGCCTAGAGATTCTTTATACGCACGACCCTTTAGTTTTAGTTCACTCTGTTATTATTATTGTTTTGGAGTAATTTTGTTGGGATCATGTTTCCTCCTAGTATATTTTAATGGAAGATTGTTTTTGAAAACAAATCTAATTATATTTCAATTTAAAGTATTTTGTACTACTTATCTAATAGGAAGCTTATTTTATCTTTCCCTAATTTGACTTTATTCTATCTTCTAGGATGTAGACCTCGTGTACATCGCAAAAGTAACACACGGATTCTCCGGTGCAGATTTAACTGAAATTTGTCAAAGGGCTTGCAAATTGGCTATTAGACAATGTATAGAGTCGGATATTCGTCGCGAAAGAGAACGCGCTGCTAATCCTTCTGTTTCCATGGACGTAAGTGTTCTCATAAATATCCTATAATTCATCAACCATTATAATGATGGAATAACCATTATAATTCGCTTACGTTTTTGTCATATCTTTTTTGTCACAGACGGATGAAGAAGATGCCGTACCAGAAATTACGAGAGCACACTTCGAAGAAGCCATGAGGTTCGCGCGCCGTTCAGTTTCCGACAACGACATCCGCAAATATGAAATGTTTGCACAGACACTCCAACAGTCTCGAGGATTCGGAACAAATTTCAGGTATGCTGAGTACCTTTATTAATTTCAGGATCCTCATTCTTATTTGCGAAATAAGAATACAGAATATACGTATATTCATACAGAATATACGTTGTTCCAGGAGACGGTGCATACTTCAATTTTCTACATATTTTTTTTCGTATGAGAATGTTTCATAAGCCTTTTTTCCCATGAATTAAGAGAAAACGAGATAAAAATTACGAACACCGTCGATTGTCGGCTCTGGGCTTAATGACTTTACGGCTGCGAATTTTCAGACAAGCCACGAACTGTTGTCAACATTTAAGAATTAATATGGCTTTGTTATATAATATGTGAAAACATCAATGCCTTTTTTTTCCTTCAGCCTCCTTAATTGTATTTCTTGTAAAATAATTTACTGATCTTTTACTAACTGACATCTGTTGGTATCTGCAGATTTCCACAAGGCGGAAGCGCTGGCGGTGCTCAAGATCCAACGCAAGGTGAGCAACCGTTCCAAGATGATGGGGATGACGATCTTTATAGTTAAGTTTTCATTTTCCTGTATGTAATCGCAGTGAGCATTCACAAAAAGGGTCTCTCACCGTATGTTTTACACAACATGTTTGTAACCGATTAAAATCTAAATAAATAAATTGGATAACGAATTTTTTATACACGTATGATGAGAATGTATGAAGCTTGAGTAGCCTCGTTTTGATCTTACGTTTGTATAATTTATAATGATACGTCAGACACCTGATCTGAGCGGGCAATAATTTCGCATATGTGTGAGAATGTAACTGCATATTATTTAGTTTTGTTATACGCGCGATAGGAAATTTTTCGCATTTTAAAAACTTCATTTCTTCTGCAGTTTATAAAATTTTAAACGAATAGAGAATGAAATAAACGTGATAAATTTTTACGTTTTTACTTTCTTAAGAAATAAGCTGCTCCCTTTCTAGATTTATGAGTCAAGTTTTTTTTTAAATATGTATTTTTCTCCAAAAACAGTGAAATTGTGGCTGTAAGAACGTTGGAACAGCACAAGTTTTGTGTCCATGGAATTCTATAGTTATTATTATAATTTTTTTAATGTATTTCTATTCTACAGAAAGGCTGCAATCGCTACAATGTCAACGAAAATTCGGGAAGAAATGTCAAAATTGGTGATTTCATTTCCTTTACAGCAATCTCAACCTCAAAAATGTATTTTTCCTATTCTAACTTTGAAATTTTTGAACAGGGTTAGTAAGAAAAAGTGTCATGTACTCAAGTGCCGACAAAAATTAGGAAAATTTAGAAAAATTCCTTCATTTCAAAAGTACAATGCTTGATATCACGGGCCATGTACGTTTTACTACTAGCACATCTGTACTTATTATAAGTAAGATTCAGAAACTTTCCATTGAGGACGTTAAGTTTTGACATTTCTTTACAAATTCACTTTACACATTTTGCTGACAGTGAAGCGATCGCAGCGCTTTCGCGAAATAGAAAAACAGTTTTAAAAAAAATACAATTCTATGGAACATACAAGGATAAAAATTTGTGTTGATCCGAAGTTCTTATTGAGGAGGCTTCAACTATTGAGCTTATTTATAGTAGTGCATTTTGAATCGAAATAATGCAACTTTAACAAGAAAATTTGATTTTCAACTAACAAGTTTAAATTTCGAACAAATAGTTGATTTTTTAACTCAAAAAGAATGAATTTGCAAGGTACAATGTAAACAAGTTTATAAGTTAACGATTTTTAAAAGTTCCTCTCTTCTATATTCGAATTAAAATTAGTTTTAAAAGCTCCCCTTCCATGTGAAAAATTCCCTGTTTCAAGTGGCATGAAACTCCCTGCCCTAAAAAAAAACTAATTATTTTCTTTCATTCCCTCTCTCAAGTCAGATATATAAGGAAAAGCAAATAGAACGTGATAAATACATTTTTTTGAAAAAATTTAGATAATTTTTTTGGTATGTTTGGGCTATCATCAATTCGATCATCAAATTTGAATCAGCTTAAAAAATCTCACAGAGCAACAAATTTGCATAACGTTTTTCTTATAATGAAGAAAAAAATTCTTCTCCTCATGTAGTATAGATATATTCAAGTATTTTGAGAATCAGATGAAAAAGAATTTATATATTCTGTTAATCAAATGATAAGATTTCTTTTTGATTCCTGAAAAGAAAGCGATCATTTCTCTTTTTTTTTCAGTAGAATTTTTTATAGTTTAGGTTGAGTCAAGTAAATTCCCGATCTTTCAAATAAATTCCCGGTAAGTCGCCACCCTTCAGTTTCGATTTCCAGTGTTGTCTGTTCTATTTGAAAGTTTTATTCGAAATTAGGGGTAATTGATGAGTAACCCAATCGTCCGATTTTTGTCGGTTCAAAAATTGATTGAGTTTCTATGTTCTGTATAAAAAGTCAGTGGATTTTGGGACAAAAAACGGCGAGGGAGACATTGTATAGCTGTACTTTTTCTATTTCGAACGCATATGCTTTTTAATTTGAAATTTTTTGTTTATGACGCTTCAATTCAAAATGTTTTTTAATAATCATTAAAAATACATAAAACTTGATAATGCAGTCTTCAAAATTGATTAATTTTTTCATATACTTATACTAGAATCCTTCGTTCTTGAGGTCTCAAATTGAAAATTGATCCACTTTAACGGTTTACGTCCTTCAGACCCCTACGTTTTCAATTTGAAATTTGAAAAGATCTCAGGAGCAATAATTTTAGAGATTATTTCTAAATCTTTAAGAATCCAATTTAAAATTGAACCGTAAAAACATTTGAAAGTGATTGGATTATATCTTCAAGAGTCAAAAAATAACTTCTAGCCAATACTCTCTGTCATTTTCCGGTCCCCCGGTCTTGATCAACATAGTTGACTTAAAAATTTTAACAGTGTACACAAAGAACTAATAGCCATTGAAATTGAGAAAAAGTGAATTTTATTAGACAAAAATTTTACTCGCTACTTCGAGATGTTGATAAACAAGTATTCGCTTGAAAATATCTGTACATCTCATCATCACATACTTCCACTTTTTTGTAATCATAACGAAAACCTGAGAGTGGATAGTTTCAGGAAAGCATTGCTTTTACGCTTGAAATTATAAGAACCTAACTTATACAATGTGTGTGTCGATAATAAACTTACGAGTACTGACACCAATGCGTTAACATTTGTATGTATTTACATTTGTCATCAGAGCTTTATACTTTTTTATAAAAGTAAAACTAGGTACATACCAAACAAGGTTCATTAGTATAAAACCGAAGGACACATTGTGGATATATGACACTGGCCTATCGTTTGCGCATCGTACGTTCCATTCAGTAATTTCTACGGTAACTCGAATACATGTTCATTTGGTTACAATATTACACAGACAAGAGTTACGACAAATACGATTTGCTTCACCACAATGATGATTTAGTTTTATGGTAATATGGTAATAACCATGACATAATAATAATGTACAGATAGTTCGCTCGAAAGCGCGTCAGTGTCGCTCGAGTCCCAATGCAGCTAAGGATTGGCACCGATTATATTTGCTTTAATAAATTACAAATGATCTAACGCAACAATTGATGGAATTTGGGAACCTTTGTTTCCCCGTTCTTTCGTGCGTTTTCCACAACATGCCATGTCTCGTTGCCACTTGTCAGCTTTATAAAAACTTACAAATCTATCAGCTTTGTAAAGACTTACAAGCGATTGCACCCAGGAACCAAAAATCTTCGCCAAAGGTCTTCTTTTTGGGAACTTTCAAGTATCTCTAGCTATTCACTAGTACTTAGAGAGGATAAATCGCAGGACTGAATCCTGACTCACTCTGTCCGTCTCTTTTCCTCTGGTGAGTCTCTTCGTCTTCTGATATGCGAAATATCTTTGTTTCATTCCGTTCTTTGTGTTACTGGAGGGAATTCCGCATCATCATCTAGGCGGAAGGTTCCACTTCCTTTTGGCGGACTCTCTGTCGCTGCTATCCACTCATGGTACTTCTCCGATTCTAGAAAATTAGATTTACATATCAGTAGTTCGATTAATTCTGTCCAGACAAGTCTAATGTCAAGTCGACCAGTCCCTTAATGAATTTTGAGATTCTTTCCAACACAAGGAATTTCTGATAACTGTTCTGGAATGATTCTAAAATCAAATGGGTAACATGAACATAAGGGAAAAGAGAATTTGAACGAAAATTGGGAATATTGAACTTTCATAAAACCATTTTTGCTATTCTTTTAATAAGGATATTCAACACATAATTCCATTATATTCGACTGTTTACCATCGATTCGAATTAGAAACTTTTTTGATAACTAATAAACCTTTTGATTTTTTACAAAATCCCTTTTACACCTTTCGCACAAAACATATACATATGAATGATATGTTTTGTATATTTTATTAACAGCAAAATAAGCAAATTAGAAATTTAGAATTCAACAAATCCACCATTATTGGAAAATTGCATTTATGAAAAATGCTACATGATGTTAAGCTTTGAGGTAAAACACAAATGCTGGAATTATCCGAATCGCTTTTTTTTCGTGGTGAAATACGATGCAAAATTCATAACAATTTTTTCAAGACAAAATTTTATGAAGATATAGAAGTTTTCCATTCTAATTTAGATAACTGCATATGATTTCTCAAAAAGCGTAAAAAAATTCTGAATTTTCTCCTCGAACGGGCATCACACTTGAAAATCATCGAAAAAGTATTTTCTTTTTGTATAGAACAAATTGATACAGTGGACTTCCACTTAAGTTGACCTTCACTTAAGTTGACTTCCGGATAAGTTGACTGGGAACGTTCACAAAAGTTGAGTAAACAGTCCCCCACCACAAACACTGTGAGAAAGAGAAACCACAGATAGAGAGAGAGAAAGCTGCAGAGAGGGGGATATTGTCCTTGATGGTGGGGACTCGTGGCCCCCCACCTTGAGTCAACTTAACTGAATGTTTACGTTTCCGCGCGGTCAACTTAAGTGGAAGTTCACTGTAGCATGTTTCACAATTAAAACTTGGAAGGATTTCTGTACAAATTTGTTTTTCTAACCTTTCGGACCACAAAGAAGATGTTTAAAGTTTGAATTCGAAAACTAGACGAAAAAAAAAAAAAATTTTTTTTAATTCTTCGAATGTTAAGCTATAACTCTTTTCCACTTTCCTCAAATGATTAGATTATTTCCAGCATTTCCATCCGCCCAAAAGATAAGTATAATTATGATATTGAATGATGAAACTATGATTTTTTTTGCTTTAAAAATTAAATTTTCCATGACATATTTTATCCCTGATTACCACCAAAAAGCAGGGCATCAAATGTGCTATCGCTATCTCCTTACATGAACCTAGAAAATTATGCGTTAGATTCTTATTGGCGTCATGAAAACTTAAGAAATTGAGACGATAAACCTAATGAGAAAACCATCAAAACACTTTGATGTTAATAATAATTTCTCAAGCTTCATTGGGAATTCGATCGACTTCACACAAAGTTTGAATGGTGCATAATAAACATAGATGTGTGTCGTAAAAAAGTTAAATATTACAAATGCAGATCTTAAATATCCATTATAGCGTGTAATCTGTTTTAATTCGTTAACATATGTTTTTTAGTGCAACGAATCAATGACTGCTACGAAAACAATGCTGTGGGTTTAATAAGTGCCTCTGAAACAATGCCATTTGTAAATAAATTTAAGACAAATCAAAAGATATCCCCAGTGAAATCGCTCCCAAAAATTATTTAAGCAGTGAATTTAATGACGTTTATAAATAAATCTGAATTTAATGAATATGATTCTATTTTATCGGGTCAGACTGAAAAAAAACATTGATTTACTTCGTAATTATTCATCAAGCACCCACCTATCTACGTTGCATAGTTCATTAATCATTACGAAAATACTGAATACGAGAGAATGAAATGTAGACGGATACTTTTGAAATAAATTTCTATACCTCTAATGTGTTCGCTGATCTGGATCTAGCTGTATAATATTTTATGTTGTCATCTAATTTAAAGTCACCTAATTTTTTTTTCAAATTCAGAGGTTCACTTGAACACATTTGGTTTAAATAAAAGAGATAATAAAATCCCACAAAAATATAAGCAAGATGAGAAGACTTTTCTACTTCGTTGCGCACAAACATTTATGAACTAGATTATGTGAAGTTATATACGTTCAGCGATTTATAGGAAATCAACATTATTTAAATTGTAAACAATACTAATCTTCAAAAATTAATTTATGTCATAGAAGTAGCGGCGCAACGATGGTCCAATTTTGGCCTAAGTTGTTAAGAAATCATAAAAATTGGTATACGTGTTCTTCGTGGCCCAAGCAAAATGTCCGTTGGGAGTTTTTGGAAACGTTTCTCTCAAATTTTTGTCCATAAAAATCAACACTTCCATCGAAATATTTGTATATTTCAAAACAATGACCCTTTTTTTGTTCTGAGAAGTTCCTTTTCCATTATGAGAAGAAGGGACCTGTTTATTTAATATCGCAATTATTGAAACCTTTTTGATACCTTATCCGAAAACTTTTTTTAGTTCACAAAGAATAAATGAAAGTTTTATACACTTTTAAAAATGACAGGCAAATGCAGATGTATTACCGCTACTATCGAATAGGTTCAAAAGAATTATGCATTTATACAAAATGGGAAAACGGGAAGAAATTTAAAAAAATAAGTAAAGAGCAAATTGTATCCTGATGAAGTCGCATAAATTGCCGTTTTTCACACATATTTTTTTCCATCTTCTTATTTTTAAACAAAAGAAAATATCTAACTGGAATTCTGAGGAACGGAAAGAATAATTAATGGCGCACATCGGTCTGATCCAATAAAATTTGTATTTGTTTTCAAATAATGCACTTTAATAAATTTTCAATTCATACATAAGACAATGGTTTTAATGATCCGTGTCCCGTAACAGAATGACTTTTTTAGAATAGACTTTTTTATTTAGAATGACTCGAGCCATTTTTAAGCTCTGTTCCCAATCGCAGTCCAAGTTATAAATGAATGAAACTGCATAATTCAAACACAAGAATTGTCCAGCCAGATGTGAGCTAATATATTTTCTGTCGTTTCCCAAAAATGTAGCGGAAATCTTCTTTAGTTTAAAAATAAGGAAGCGGAATAGAAACATTTTGTTACGGACATTGCACACACATGCGGATACTTATAGTCGTCAAAAGTATTCGTAAAATATTTAGGTCTCTTAATAGAAGTTTCCATGCTTTTATGAAACACAAAGTAACATTATCTTCAAAATTATTTATTCACACATCATGCAGCCTGTTCGAAATGTATGCAATTCCGAACGGCGAAATTTTGAGCCTGCTTTTAATTGGAATCTATTTTATATGAGAGTTTATCCTTTTATATAAATAGAATACCACAATAAATTCAAGAATTCGGTAAATCTGTGTTCGTGTACAGAGAAATGGCACAGCCATAAAATAAATCATTCTCTCAGCTTATCGAAAATGCAGGCTAATTACACGGAGTCTACTTATCATTTGACTGCTATGATAAATTACGTCCGATTAAAAAATTCTTTGTCATTATTTCCTCAGCTTGAAGCTTATTTAATTTATAATTAACTCTGTCGAAGACTGTATAATTACTTTATTATGAGCATTTTGCGATTAGTAGTCTTTTATTGAGGGGGTACATAACTTCTGCATTCCTAGCTAACATCGAGTATATTGCAATAACTTGAATCTCAAATTTTTCAATCGCAATCTAAACCCTTCCCGGTTGTAATGATCCTAATTTTAAATATTCTTTGAATAGATCCAGCTTTAAAATTGTTCAGTTTGTCGTAGGAGTATTCTAAATATATTAGAAACTATTATCTTCTGAGTTTAAAATTCTCCAGATTTCGATTTCATTAAAATAATTGTTTGAATTTCGAACTTGCAAAATTTGAGATAAGTCATTTTTGGAAGCTTTTGTTTATTTTGAAACTTTACATTTTTTAATTCGCACGCTGTTTGAAAATTTTCAATTTTGAACGTTTCCACACATAAATTGCTGAATTTTCAATGTCTTAGAATTTAGAGATTCAAATTTCAACTTCGTATATAATTTGGGTAACCAATGTCTCTGTTGAAGGACTCTAAATTTTTTAATTTAAAGTTTTACTATTGCAAACTTCAAGTTTTTGTTTTATTAATTCTGAAAGCTGTGAATATAAATTTATTATTTCATTTTAGAGACTTAAGAATTTTGGATTTTCCAAGTTTAAAATTTCCAAACGTTTGAAATTCGAAGCTTTTAAATTCTGAACGTTTACAAATAATAAGAATTACTTTTATATTTATTACTTATACTTAAATAATACGTTTCTCTAATAATTCTGACACTCAATTTTTAAATTCTCCAACGCCTCCGCTCACAAAAGCTCAAATTAAAATTTTATGAACTTGATACAGTAGAACTCCTCTAATTAAGAAATCATTTGATGTTCAACATTTTGAAATTCTCTTTTATCTAGTTTTGAAATGGAATAAATCAGAAATTGTTCAATTTGTATGGCTTCTCTATTGGAAATCGTACAATTTGAATGATTTTAAAGTTTGAATCTTTGAATATCGAAAGCTTGTTTTAGAACTTAAATAGGTTCATTTTCGAATTGTTTGATTACGAAGTGCCTTTTCAAAACGTTTATTTTCCAATCCTAAACACAGGAGTTATGCGTTATAAAACACACTACGCAAGCTACTTAAATCTTTTAGATCTTTAAAACCCAAGCAAAATAAATCTCGATTAAAATATATTTTCACAATAAAATCCAATAAATTACAACAATGTGGAATCTGTAATTCTTCAGAAATTTTGTACAAAAGCCCGAATTCTAACACGAAATTGTAGTTTGAGTAGCATTTTTTTTCTAAATCTAAAACTTTTACAGTACATATTGTTTTTATTTTGTAAAACATCGAAATTTGAAGTTATGTACTCCTCATTTTTATTGACCTAGAGGCGCATAAAAAAAATCAGGAACAAAGTAACCTCAGAGTAGAGCAAAAATGGAGATAACTTAATTAATAATTAAATAAGTTTTTGTTTTCTTTTATGCGCCTAGATAGTGAGACGGAATGATAATCTTGATTAATAGTATTAATGTGTTAATTACCCGTAGAACCAGTATCGCGTGATATGCATTTGTGTGAAAATGGTTCTTCCTGATTAAATGATTGAATGCGTTTATTTGATGAGGTGAAGAGAAAGGCAACCCAAGGGCCTAATAAGAAAAGTGTTTGAGAATGAGAGCGAAAAAAGGGGGAGAATAGAGGACATACCAGTACCTGACATGGAGTCTGGTGAGCGGCCGCGCAACGCACCCGCGTAGCTATTTATGCAGGCTTCAGCGAATAAAAAGAAAAAAATACATCAAGTGAGGTCAACTATTGGGTCCCCCTAATACCCAGAGAATTTCATTTAGCAAATTTAATTTCGGGGGTCACAAAAGCAAAAAAAAAAAACAATAAGCAATATGAAAAAGACCTTTAAACCTCAAACTCTATTCAATCACACACACTCAAACGAAATTTTTTTGTACTCATTATTAAGAATTGTCCTTTTATGGATAAGTGTTCACTGTACAAAGTGTTTGTAAACAAATTTTCACGAACCTGTAACTGGAGTAAAATTAGGAAACGTTTTAGTAAATGTTTCAGTGGGAGAGTATGGTTGATATCATAATTTTTAGTAAAATGATATTGCCCATTTTCTAATTCAAAAGTGTATCAATTATTTTGTTCATAATCATTCAGATTCATACCAAACTGAGAAAGATAGAGTGAGAGAGAGAGTGAGAGAAGAAACAAATACTAGAGCGAAAAAACAATTGAAGAATCGAGTGGAATAAATTTGCAATACTGCTTTTAAGCCTTACTCAAATTTCATTCGATTTTCTGAATTTACATTTAGTATTTATTCAATGGCATCTATAGAAATTTTATCCGACATGGTTCTTCAATTTTGTAACAATGCCATTTTCGCTACAAGCCCACTTTTTCGGTAACTATTTTGCAACATTCCACACGACTGACTTTTTAAACTACAATATAAAAAATTGATCAGAAAATGAAAACAAAGATATTAAAATAAAGTTTTCTTGCATTTTGCAAATATCCCCTTGTTCCGGTCTCATTTTTCGAGGTAAACAAATAAATTCGTGTAATTAGCCTATTCTATCTGAAAGTTCCATAATGAATATGAATTTTAAAGTTTAGTTTAAGATTAAGTATACACTATAAAACTCGTGAGTGTTTAGTCCAAGAAATTGGATACAAAAAAAATTGTACTTACAAAATCAGTAACACAAAAAAATGAACTACTACAAAAAATCAAAAAATATTCTACAAACAAAAATTGAACACTTGAAAAATCAAATCATCTCAACACTGTTTTTCGACTTGACACACAAACTCGACACTTGAAAATAGCCATGCAAAACTTCATTTAGAAAAAAATCTGCAACCCTTTTCCTAGTCGCACATTTTAATGATTAAACTTTGCATTAATAATTAAACTTTGCAACCACGAGTGGTAAAGTGCTTACATCATTATTAAATATCTTCTGAAAACGTTTCTCAAGATTTCTGAATACATTGAGAATACAGGTTTGGCGAGTTCAATCCTCATTAATTATCTTCCAATGCATTCTCTCATGCATGATAAAATTACTTAACAATTGAAAGGTTCTAACATTATTATAAGAGGCTATTTGAGCATGTCTACAAAATCTTTCCAGGTATCACAATGAATTCCATAGATTATTAATGATAAAATTGTTTCAAGAAGTAGCACTACTGTGGCAGTACTTTTTAAAGAGAGATGAATACCTACAATAGATAATATTTTGGATAAATTATATCAAACTGAGGAGTAACCAGCCATGAGAACTTGTAAAACTTTAGTAGTTTTTGAATTTGAAAAAAAAATTCTGAAGTATAAACACGACCCAAGTTATTTGGGTACATTATTAGGGATATTATTAGGTTTTAAAAGAGTCACGGCGGAAAGTTTGTTCTTTTCACAAATATCACAGATGGATTCCGCGGGTCCTAAATATGCAGAAAGTGTGCCATCTTCAGTTTAATTAAAATCATTATTATTGAACTTAACTTTTGTCTGCTGGCTTCTTAACCATAACCCAATTATATAAATCTAGGAATTCATTGTTGCTGTAAGGAAATGACCTTGATTGATATGCCTTCTGAATACCTGTGTTTGGAACGGCTTGACTTGCTGTAGTGGCAATCGCCGAAGATTCTCCCGATCCAGTTGTCGACACAGTGGCGCAATCTACTTCATCCTGTTTCCCGTCCAATCTGTATTACAGTATTTCACATCATAAAAATTGTGTACTGCACTTAAATACACTCTTCAGTAACAGAGTTGCTACGAATGTTTGGTTTCTTAATTCCACAAATTATCAAGGTTTACTTTTTAAAAAAGTCAAGTCAATCAGATTTTATTGAAAACACTACCAATCGCATACTAATTTACTTACCACTTATTGTACAATAACTATTAATTATTACGAATTTAAGGGGGCTTCAATCTTGTTCATTTCAATATAATTTTGATCAATGATGAAAAAGCATTAGGAAAAAGTTGGAAATTATTTTAACCATTGATCATATTTCTTTTATTTGTAAAAAAATCAATTCGTAAGAATTCCATAATCCAAAATTCGGCAAAAAGTACTAAAACGTTTGTCTAAATAACTTCCAATTCTTCAATTTTTTTAATTCCCATGACTATCCCAGGATTTGTATCAACCTGACTGATCTGGCGATGAAGCTATGTTTATTTCAGTTATAACACCAAGTAACATATTGCATATTGTTTAAATTGAATACACAACCAGTTGTGAATTCCATGCCGAAAAATGTATACAGGTGAAAGTAAAAAAATTTTAGACCATAAAATTGGACAAGAGATCCATCAAACTTGATGGAAAACAAAAATTGCCATCAAAAGTGTATTAAATGATTTGTTTCCTTTTATAAAGAGATCTCTACATATGATTGCAACAAAAAATAATGAAGCTTACAGTGCGATTTGCAATAGTTTGCAACATGATTTAGAATTTTCTGAAATCTATAACTAGAAATTATACCTTTTATACTTTAAATGTACAATTCATAGATTTCTAACATCGCGGCCGTTTCTATCGAGAAAAAACATTCCAGGACAATAACGAACGTCGAAAAATTTAATTTTCTAGGATTAAAACCGACAAGTATCTATCAATCCACTTCGATCGGTTCGAAATAAAAATTTTTTAATTTTCAGTATTACTTCTATTCTGGAATGACAAATTGATTGAATTTCTGAATTGTACAATACTATATAGTTTTTTAATATAATTTTCTTCAATATGAGATCAATTACTATTTATAAATGTAAGGCGTAAATGTTTCGAAATTGAATTCATTCAATATAAACCTGTTCTTGTTTAAACATTTCAATGTATGATAGTACAAATGATCACAACTCCAATTTAAAAATGATTAAATTATAAACTATACATATTTCTTTATTGGATTTTAAAAGCTCTGTTAAACTTGAAATCAGGGGCGCGTCCACGGGAGGTTTCTATCTAGGGGGAGGGGCACAAAGGGTTGGGTGGGTTATATTAAGGTCACCCTCCTCCTAGATCCGACCATGCCTAAAATAGTATTATTTTGTAACGCTACAAGAAAAAAATAAAATAAAATGCGTTAGGAAAATTGCTTCGTCACGCCTAAAAAAATTCATAAATCTAAAAAAACGTTATCAACATACCTGTGTTGTTTTAATAGAGTGCAGTCGCCGCCTTCATTCGTATCCAAATTATAAACGTACAAGTAGCCATCCGCACTAGCAACGAGCAGCCTCAAAACTTTCTGTATCCTGTGAAATGTTGAACCCGGAATCAAAGATTAGTGGTGACTCTAGACTCCCCGTAGACTTAAGAAATTATAGTATAAAATGAGATAATAAATAAACGCACGTGGTGATGGCACAAACGTTTTTCAACCCTTGGAAAGGTAAGTGGACACTAGCAAAGGCACGTCCTTGATTGAACACGTCGGTGACTTGTGAGGGTAGGTAATTTGCCGACGCGGAAACAGCCTTCGTCAGATATCCCATCCAACTCTGAGCCTCTTCTGGCTGTTGCTGGGGTCTGCGAAGATTACAATATCAAAGATTATACATAATACTTGGATCAGTATTCAACTGTTTATATTAAAGTGTAAATAATAAAAATAGTCTTCGCGAGTGAAAATTGCTATTGATTGGTAAGCGGATTTTCATAAACCACGCTGCACATTTTCCGGCGATGTTTGCCACTGTGCAGACTGGGGAAATCTGGAAGTCATAGAATTTCCACTAAGAGAGTAAAATTTGTTAGATGTACTTCCTCGAAAGTAGATGGATACAAAGGTATTAGGCATATATCTTGCACCTCAACGATTCAAACTCTTCTTATTTAAAACCTTTCCACTTTTTGAACGATGAGATCAAAATTTTCGTTTTGAAAAATTTGTTATAACCAAAACTAACGCAATTTTGTATGCCTTATTATA
>WSXT02000001.1:159236-174484 GCA_011762715.2 Neuroterus valhalla
CATGATTAACATAATAACGTGGAAGGGGCAGGCTTATTCTTGGGTGTCCCCCCCCCCCCCCTGAAGCCCTTCTCTGGATCCGCGCCTGATTTTGCACAAAATTATTTCTCTACCTAATGCAAGATATTTATTTATTCTGAAACATTATATAACTGTAAAAGAAGAACAGGGCGAAAATTTCACAATCCAGCAGAGTTAAAATAAATCTACATCTTATTTTAAAATTTTGTTGGACATTATTCTATTCGCCTAATTTTGACAACATAATTTAGGTGAATTGCAGGCGCGAGCATAACTAATATACTTTTCAAAAAACACGCGCTTTTGTATCCAATCAGTACCCTCCTCGCGTATCAAGAAATAGCAATGCTACCAACCAAATACTAGCAAACCCACCGCCAATTCCGCAAACTGTCATGTGAAAAAATTGTAGAAAAATTGGGAAAACAATGGATTTATTTTCATCAGATGTGGAAGCAGTTAGAAGTTAATGAAAATGGGCTTTCTTGAGGACACTTTTGTTATTCTTGTTACACAGGTTAGTTTATTATCACTTTTCTTCCGATCCTAACCTCTAAACTTTTCCAGATCATAGGTTATGTTTATAACACTTTTTACCATTTATTGCTTTTAATTACAATTCAAGATGCAATTATTTGAGAAGAAGTATTCGTGATAGATTTTTGAAACACGATTATTCAGTTTTCAAGTAGTATACGCTTCTTCCATGTATTCATTTCAAACTATCAAATAAAAATAAAACCTAACGGAGATATTTTCAATGTTTATGTTTACGTGGAAGAATTGATATGCGTTTGTTAACCATGTTAATTATGTATTGCATATGTTTTTGTGTTCAACGAGTATTGATGTACCTAATAAATTATTAGCAGCTTATTATCATTTTTGAATTTATGTAATAACATGTAAAATTATATGGATTAGAAACTATAAGAGTAATAACTCATTTCACCATATTTTGAGCTTCCTGAATTATTTCTTCTTACAAATTTTGATAAAAGTAATTTTATACAGTGAAATTCTTATTGGAATTTTATTGTTCACAATTGATCGGAGATTTTTTCTACAATTGTGCAGTTCATTTTACTGATAGCATTAGTATCACGATTCCTTTCAAACACAAATATGTCAATTTTTACATGAGAGAGTAAATGGAAAAAAATGTTCCTTATTGACAGCAGATTTTAAAGAATAAATGAAAATACTATTACTTCAACTTCCAGGTACTCTTTTTCCTGGGAGGATGGGTTTTCTTCGTGAAAAAATTGTTTCGCGACTACGAAGTGCATCACAGATTGGTGCAACTAATTTTTTCAACCACGTTTTCCTTATCTTGCACAATGTTCGAATTGATTATATTCGAAATAGTCGGAGTTTTAGATTCAAGGTAAATAATAGTAATAGGATAGGATAATAATAATAGTAACAGTCAAAAGAAGTGCAATCAGCGGGTCATTATTTACTTCATAATATTAACTTATTTGAAAACAGTTATTTATAGTAATGTAAGAATAATAATGTTTCTATCTTAAATAAAATTAATCTGAAAGTTTCTTCCGTAGCTCTAGATATTTTCACTGGAATGTTGGACTCTATATGCTCCTTTTTATGGTGATAGTTTTGATACCTTTTTATATCGCGTATTTTATTATCAGCAATGTTAGATTTGGTAAGCAAAAAATATGATGAAGTTTAACATTTTTAATAAGAATTAATTTTACAATTCAAATTGTTGATCTACTTTTTTTGTTACAGTAAGGCTAAATTTGATAAGGCCGCTAACACTTATAGTGTACCTGTTCTACCTATATTTTTTCTGGAAAGTAGGAGATCCCTTTCCAATTTTGAGTCCCAAGAAAGGACTGTTATCAATAGAACAAGGAGTAAGTCGTATTGGCGTAATTGGCGTGACAGTAATGGCTTTGCTCTCAGGATTTGGTGCCGTAAATTATCCTTATTCTTCAATGGCTTATTTTATGCGTCCAGTGACAATTGCTGATGTTCAAGCAATCGAGAGGCGACTTATGCAAACAATGGACATGATTATAGCCAAGAAAAAAAGAATTGCATTAGCAAAAAAAGGCCAAGTCGGGGACCAAACCGAGGGTCGATCTCGTCTTTGGGGAATGTTGCCATTAGGTGGCTTGAAAGGAAATCAAGAAAGTAATCATATTATTTAATGTACTTTGAATTGTGAACATGATTTTAAGATTGACGTATTTTTTCTTCGAAACTTCAGACATGAAACAACTCCAACAAGAGGTTTCTGGCTCTGAAGAACTGTCTCGTCAACTCTTTTTAGAAGCTCACGACATTCAAAATGCGAGAGAACGATTAGAGTGGGCGGCGACCTGGCAAGGAAAATATTTCAACTTCCTTGGCTACTTCTTCTCCATATACTGCATGTGGAAAATTTTTATCGTACGTATTGATTTTCCCGGAAGTATTTTTCTAGATTCGTAGACTAATTATTTTATTTTCAGTCGATAATAAACATAGTTTTTGACCGAGTGGGTAAAAAAGATCCAGTAACTAGAGGAATGGAAATTGCGGTTCACTGGATCGGTTTCAACATCGATGTTACTTTTTGGTCTCAACACATATCATTTTATCTTGTCGGATGCATTGTCGTCACTTCGATCAGAGGATTGTTACTAACTTTGACAAAGGTATATAAAACGCAGAACAAATTTTATAAAATTTCCATAGTTATCAGATGTCTACCTGACTAGGAAACCGGAAATGAATATCAAAAGTTGATTTATTTTTTATTACTCTCATTTTGATTCAATCACGAAACAAACAATAAAGGAAACGAGGTTATCGATAATAACGATAATGTGATGCTTTCTGCAAGTTTTACCATCTTTTGAAATCTTAAAATCCAGTGTACACTCAAACTTGTAAATTAGTATTTATCTGAAATTGTAAATATATTGTTTTTCCAAATGAAAGAGAGAAAGATTTACGTTTGAAAATACAAATATAAAAACTGTAATTATGATTTGGAATTAGCCATTTGTATTTAATTTTGAATAAGGAATTTTTTACAAGAATTATAATTCTGAGTTAGAATATTGGAATTCTGAAAAGAAGTGTAATTCCTAGACGGGAAGCAAATTGGGAATTTAAAATCACCCTTCAGGTAGGCACTCTGAAAGTTACCCAATTTTACATTGAACTTTTTTTCAGTTTTTCTACGCGATCTCGAGTAGCAAATCGTCGAATATAATAGTTTTGATGCTTGCTCAAATAATGGTAAATTTCTTGAGTTCAAGTCCAGTATAATATTTGAGAATTTTCTCTTACAGTAATTTATTTTCATTACAGGGAATGTATTTCGTATCCTCCGTGCTTTTGATGCGAATGAATATGCCAGCCGAGTATCGTATTATCATAACCCAAGTGCTAGGCGATCTTCAATTCAATTTTTATCACCGATGGTTCGACGTCATATTTTTAGTCTCTGCCTTGTCTTCCATATTGTTTTTGTACTTGGCACATAAGCAAGCACCAACTGAACGAGCGTGATCGGTAGTTTTCATTTTCAAAATCGATTTTTATAATCAACTAACTCGAATTGTCAAAACTGCGTACATTCCACTCGTGATATTTTCAACTGCCTTTAGATGAAAAAAAACTAAACTAATTCTTAAAATTAAAGTAAATTATATTATACGAATTTGGGTGATGTCGAGGAGTTGAGAAATAAATCTGTAAAAAAATATTTGAAACGTAACATATTTTTATTAAAAACTATTGCATGTACTGTGAGTTGGCTTGTATATAAAAATGTACATTACGATGAAACACATTTACATAAATATTTTCGAACCTGCGTCGCTCGATTACGTATAGATTAACTATAAGCCAGTGAGCATCCTGAGATTTTGGGAGTCACGCGCTATTTTGTAATGACTACTATGCAACTATTTGTTCAGATGCAATATTTTTGGGATCACAGATGGATGAACTTTCGCGTGGACTGCTTTTCTCCAGATAACTCGTATTTAATTAAAAGAATTAAAAAAGAAAGAATTTAAATGATCGAGTTAATTCAGCAATTCAATCGTCCATTCTTCTCCCATATTTACACTAGGTTTGCGCACTACCAGTACATTGTTGTGTGGATTGTATTTTGTTTCAAGTGTCACCTTACCCAGACCTAAAACAAAAATAAAAGAAATTATGTTAATAGATATGAGTAAATTTTTGGAATAGACATGTCATTTTAGAGAAAATGGACCTGGAAAACCTGGTTAACCTGTATTTACGGTGGTACATTCATCAATATTTTGAGAAGTGATCAAATATTTAAAACTGATCAACTTAAAGACAACCTTTGAAGTCATTCTTTATACTATCCCTCCACTCGATTGAGCAGAGTCTATTGCTGAAAAAAATCGTTTGTGGCAGCAGATAAAATGAAGATTTATAGCCCAATATAGGAAAATTGCAATTTTCTATCCAACGGGATCATTATTATTATTATCTCTAATTATTGATTGATCATTAATCTTTTTTTGGATTAAAATTTATTATTTGATTGAAATTTCGATTGATTTGTTAAGAATTCAACAAATTTGATAGAAAATTATTCTATTCAGTTAAAATACAACTGCTTTGTTGAATAACAATCTATTTTAGTAGAGGATTTAACAATTTGCTGTAAATTCAATTACTTGGTTCAAAGTTGAGCTACTGTGTTAGATATTAATCTGTTTGTTTGGAAATACATCCAGTTTTGATTAAACATTTTATTATTTGGTTTAAAATTAAATTCTTTTGTTGGTAATTCGTCGTTTTGGTTTATAAATTCATCTACTTTTGGTAAAGATCCCACAATTTTGTTGAGAATTCAAATGTTGCAAATTTGTCCTTTTGATTAAACTTACAATTATTCTGTTGAAAATTCAACTACTTCATTCATATAAAGTACTGTATTGAAGGTTGATTTCTTCGGTAGCAAATTCATAATCTTAGTTAAGAATTCATATCTTCGGTTGGAAATCCAACTATTATTGTTTGAGGAACTATTTCTTTGGATGAATGTTCGTGAATATTGGTATAAATTTGACCGTTTGGATTGCAAATCTAACAATATTGGTATAAATATCTTCTCAGGGTGGTGATTAAGCGGATGATTTCTAATTCCTGGTTCTTCACAGTCAAGTTTTTCAATTTTCCCGGTCAACTAGAAGTAACGTATTTATATCTGTCGCAAAACGCTAAAATTAATTTTTATTCAGGACGTTCGTTCTAAATATTCTTTAACACAACAGATTAAATATTGCAAAATGAATCAATTTTCACAAGAATATTTGAATTTACAACAAAAAAATATAATTTCTTTCTACAAAAATTGAAACAGTTAAACTTCCAATTTAAAAAATCAATTTACGACAACAAAAAAAAAACTGATTTCCAACAAAAGATTTAATTTTTCAACCAACGTGATGAATTTTCAAAAACAGTAACATGTTAAATTGAAAAAATCAGTTTCAAACCAAGCATAAGAGTTTTATAGAAAAACAAAGAATCTTCAACTGAAGGAGTTGATTTTTCAAACGGATGAATTAACTTCTACTGAAATGGATAAATTGTCAACGAAAATTTGAATACTCAAATTTTGAAATAAAAGAATGGATGTTTTTAACTGAAACTAGGCAATTTCCAATTGGAATAAGTTAAATTTTCAGAAAAAAATTACTTATAACACAAAGACTAACTTTTAATTAAAAAGACACTAACTTCCAAACAAATTATTACATTTTTACTTAAATTGATGAAGAACCAAATGAAATTGTAAATGTTGGACTGAAGTAGTTGAATTTCAAATCAGAAAAACGAATTTTCAACTGAAATGATGAACATTCAACTGAAATATTTCAATTTTTTCTCAAAGAAATAGTTCAATCTTCAAATTAAAAAATCAATGTTCAACTAAATACTTGAATTTCCACCAAAAAAAGATCAATTTATTCTTAACAAAGTAGTAACAATTTCAAACAGAGGTAAATTTTGAATCGAACTACTGCAAATTTATTAGAAAAATTTGATTTTCAACAAACGAATCTAAATTGTAAATAAAAAAGTTGATTTTTCAACTAAAAAAGGATGAATTTGCAATGAACAATGTGAAAAAAACTTATTCCTATCATAATTCAGAAATTTTTCTCCTTCGGAATACTACTTCTACCCTAAAGACTACTTAAAGTACTTTCTTTATTCAGAATTTAGAAGAGGGAACTTTAAAATTGTGACGAATTATCAATGGGAGGAACGATTTTTTTAAATTCCTCTTTTCTTAATCCGAATTGCAATTAGTTTAAAAAGTTTCCGTTCCATATAAAATGAGATGAATGAGGAAAAGCAAATAAAACATGATTAATACTTTTTTTTTGGAAAAATGAAGATAATAATTCTTTCTGTAGGTTTGGGCTATCATCAATTCGATTGTCAATTTGAGTCAGCAAAAAAAATCTCACAGAGCAACAAATTCGCAAAACGTTTTTCTTATAATGGAAAAAAATAAAAATTCTTCCTCTCATGACGTACAGATATATTTAAATATTTTGAGAATCAGATTAAAGGATTCTTTAAATCAAATCATAAGATCTTTTTCTGATTCATGAGAAGAAAAGGGTCATTTCTCGGTTTTTCCAGGTCAATAAAACTCCCGGTTTCCCGGTCAAGTCGCCACCCTGCTTCTGTTACAGTTTCATAGATTTTTTTCCAAACTGAAAATTGAACTATTCTATTTTTGGTTTAAAATTCATGTATTTTATTGAAAATTCATCTATTTGATTTCAAATTGAACTGTTTCGTAAAAACGTCTCATTTTTGGTCGGGTTCAATGGTTTTTTATTCAAAATAAAATATTTTTTGGTCTAAAGATGAGAAATCAATTTTTCGGATGCTAAAGCTTTATTATTTAAATCGAAAATTCATCTCTCTCGTTGGAAATAGAACCATTCTGTTTGTTTGTTGAACATTTCTCTACTGCAGTTAGGAAATTCATGTGTTGAAGATAAATTTCTTGTGGTAGAAAATGAATCTTCCTAGTTCAAATTCAAACGTTCTGTTAAGAATTGGTCTTTTTAGGTTGAAAATGAAATGAAAAAACAAGTAACGATAGTAAACTTTTTCTAAAAAATTAACTCAGAAAACGTTACATTCAAAAGGAGTAAAGTTAACGATAACTAGTTACTTTTTTCGTGATACAACGGTAACTTGTTATTTTTTCAAACTGACTTAACCAACACATTTTCCCGCTAATCTCTAATCTAAAATAATAAAACAGCAAATAATTTCACTTACTTTTAGAAGTTAATTGAGCAGACTTAATTCCTTTTGGTGGGTTAACGATATCAACTCTCTCTAGACAGCTCTTGGTTTCATAACTCGCTACCTTGTCCAGAAACTTGGACGACAAATTCTTTCCATCAAGCGAAAGCCTCAAATAAAGGTATTTTCCCTGTCTGTACTCAAAGCTGACTTCATCATCAATATAAAGTGTTCCGGTAGCCTTTCCAGTATTATCAGCGATGACAACTAGAGTATACGGATCGTTTTTCATTGCCACAGTGCTTCTACGTATCCTCATCTTTCTCGGTACAATAGATCCACTCTTCTGGTAAACAGGGATCTTGTGAAGCGTCACGGGAACGGTCAAAGTACTCTGCTGTCTATGCTGTTGCAAAGTATCAATATCATACCACGAGACCTTTCCTTCTCCCGGCAAGTAGACATTCACATCAGTTACTCCAGGTCCAAATACCGGACGCACAAGAATCGAATCCCCAACGAGCAATTCCTCATCGATCGCAAAAGTCTCTACTTCATTAGGATAATGAGCCCAGAGTGGTCTGAGTACTGGAGTACCATTGACCTCGTGTTCTCTGAAAAGCGTGTACCACAGAGGCAAGTAAGAATATCTCAGTCTCAAGGCTTCTCTCACGATTTGTGTCACTTCGTCGTTGAAGGTCCAGGGTTCTCGCCTTTTAGTTTCGATGTGCGAGTGTTGTCTGAAGAATGGAAGCCAGGCACCAGCCTGGTTCCATCTAACAAAAAGCTCTGCGTCGGGGTTTTTGAAAAAGCCACCAACATCTGCTCCACAGAACGATATTCCAGAAATTGCAAGAGACAAACACATCGGGAAACTGGCTTTAAGGTGATCCCATTCAGCCATGTTGTCGCCAGTCCAAACAGCAGCGTATCGTTGAGTTCCGGCGAAGTGAGATCTGGTGAGGATGAAAGGTCTCAGTGAGCGTTCTGATCTTCTCAGGAGAGCCTCGTAGGTCGCGACAGTTTGCATAAGGCCATAGGCATTGTGAACATCTCGATGCTCCCAGCCTCCGTAGTGGATAAGGTCTTTTGGCATTGTTATTTCCGGACCGTTGAAGACGCTGGGTTCGTTCATGTCGTTCCAGATGTATACGTCATTTGTGGTTCCTTGGAAATTGTTCAGTTGGTATTTGGTCATGTAGTACTCGCGGACTTTTGGATCGAAAAGATCAAGGTATGACGAAGATCCAGGCCAACACCAACCTTCGTAGTCTTTTCCGTCACTAGTTTTTACATAGAGACCCATGCTGGTCGCATCCGTGTGGACGTTGTAGCCATCATCGCGTTTGATGTGAGGGTCAATTATGACAACAAGTTTTCTTCCTTTAGAGGTCAGATTATGGACCATCTCAATGGGGTTTGGGAACTTACGAGAGTCCCAGGTGAAATACTTTTTGCCGTCTGTGTATTCGATGTCCAGCCACATTACATCCATTGGCATGTCGAATCTGTCGAAACTGTCTGCGATTTGTTGAACGTCGTCCTGGTCGTTGTAGTTCCAACGGGATTGGTGGTAGCCTAGTGCGAATGCCTGAAAATGGAGATCTTTGTAATTTTCGTAATGCCCTTATTATGATTTCAGTAATTTCAGGGATTTAAGGATTTGAATTTTAGGATTAAGTAGTTCAGTCGTCGAGTTTTAGGTTGAAGAAGAAGACCTTTTCGACAACTGGGTATTTAAAAGGACTTTATTTATTATTAAAATTTTTTCTATCTTATCTGCATTCCGTGAACTATACGAATGTGCCCTCCAAGTTACCGTGGCGCCTTTTCAGATAAGGGTTACCCGAAAAATATGTAATTATAATAACCGAGATCAAGCAATGTATTTGTGATGGATATTAATTTTACACGTTGACAAAGGTCGCGTGAAAAGACATGTGACTATAACAAAAGAAGAAAAATCTAAACTTTTTTGAAAATATATGCAGGACTAACGAAAATATAAAAAAATGACTATTTCACAATGTATTTGCATTGGACTTCACCGTTTTTGAATATCTTTCCATTTTAAAGTTTGATAAATTTATATGGAGCGTTGCCGGACATTTCATAAGAAATATTACGCAAAAATAGTGATGATTATTTACTATTATTCAGAATCAACGTTGACAAAACGATTTTTAAATGCACAAAAATAATCGTAAGTATAAAGTTAACAATTCTGGCCCACATTTCGAAAAGTCTGAAAATTTTTCCGAGTTACATCCTGAAATATCAATGAAGCGTAACCAGAAAAGAACTTGTAGGATAGACTTTTGAAGTGATTTATTTAATCCTCAACTCTGGATTATTGGAATCTACTTTTTATATATACATCTAGATTAGATTAGATTTTCACTCCATGTATACCCTTTTCGGGTTTTTACAAATCTATATTCCCCCCTTCCACAGGAGATCGTCAGACATTGAACCTTTCAACCCAAATCCCTTCCCGAAAACCCCAATAATCCCAACTCTCATAATAAGCCTCCAAGCAATGCCTGACGTACTCAATCCTGTAGGATTTTTAATCTCTTAAATCCCTACCGTCCGTAGCCGGATTTTTTATTTAAAACGCTCGCATTCGCCTGAACATTTGGTCAGAGGAGAAGAAAACTGCAGAAAACCAGAACTCCTGAACGCAGTCGATTATCGACAGGCGCATTTAGATGTAGACATTCGATAGCATCAAATGCCTACACCGATCCTCGGCTTCAAATCTCCCGCTCGACAGTAATTAAACATTGTGAAAACACGACTAAGCAAGAATCCCGAACGGTCGCCCACCCGAGCGCTAACCGCGCCCGTTCATGCTCGACTTTCGAGGGAATCTACTTTTCATTTTTATCTTTTCAACTCAGCAAAAGTGATATATTTAAAGCAATACAAACTTTTTCTAAATTGTTGCCATTACAAAACTTTCTCTTTGAGGAAGCAACAAAAGATTTGAGCATATTATTCACAAATTTTTCATTCTAAATTCGTTCTTAGGGACGTGTGTGCTTCACAAGAAATTTTTCATACTTTATAATTTTTCCAGCTGGCTTAAACTTGCTCAACACCTCAGAACTTTAAACTGATGAAAATCACTAGAAAAAAATGAAAGAACATCAATGATTAACCTTCACTCCCACTTCTAGGTCAAATCGACCCATACAGCGACTTTGGTTATTTTTTTATACAGTTCAATTTTTAGCTAAAAATATTGAAAATTAAGAAAGTTATGATTTTTTAAAATAAAAAACGTTAAAAAAACTTTTTTTTCGGGAATCTTCGTTAAAAAAAAAATCAATTTCTAAATTATTCTTTTTTTATATCACCGAATTCTGCATCAGTTATAGTATATCTGTCATTTTTTCAAGCCCATTGGATGATCCGTTATGAAATGATACGCTATCAAAACACTGGGAGGGTCAAATTGACCCACTGTAGGGAACTTGATTGAAAAATAGGTGGTGGGAGCGAAGGTTGAAAAATAGATAAATAATAGCATTGAGATATATATTTCTATAAGTAGATATGTTAGATTTTGATTAATTATTTTTGCCTCGTTGCTTTATTGTATTCTTTTCGGTTGAGAATCCTGAATTTTTCAAAGTATCGTTTTTAGTAAGCAAGAAAGGAATAATTTGAAGAAAAAAAAAAAAAAACACACACACACACAAACACGACGATTTCAAAATTCTCCTATTTTTGGGTTATTGTTATTAAGGCTCTAACATTGTTCTTCTGAAGTATTTTCATCAGTTGCATACTCTTACATTTTCAAAAGGAATACTTGAAGAGTTTATCGCTCTTGTACAAGCAAATTTTGGAACAAGCTTATGCCAAAACATAAAAAATTGAAGTTACTTACCTGGGGCAAAGGTGCAGTGCCAGTAAGGAGCGTATATTGTCTGAAGGTATCCAGAGGTTTAGGCCCCAGCAGGAAAAATACATCAATAACTCCTGACTCAGACATAAAATGAGCATCAACTTGAGGCTTCTTTGATCCAGAGACAAAATTAACGATGCTTTCAACCACATTGTTATCCGCACTAGACAGAATGTCGACCCAGGTTTCTGCTGCGTTGTGCCAAAAGATTCCGGAAGTTTTCTCTTTCCTGCAAACAAGAATTTACTATTACATTCTGTCCTTAATTTTTCTAATCTTTTTCGACAGAATACTGTAACATACCCATGTGCGTAAAGAACAGGAACGGCCCCATAGAGAGACATTCTCTCGTTAAGTTCATATTCAAAAACATCTAAATTGTACAATCTGTAGGGGTCTGTGGTTTTTGTCGATTTCAGTGCCAAGGAATCAGCGTGTTCTGGAATTCCGTAAACATTTTCGGCTCCAGGGAAACTAAAGTCCAAGGCAATCGCTTCTGGTCCCAAAGGTTTCGCATCGTGATGCGATTTGAAGTTTTCATCCCAAGCACCTGGATCATTATCGGCACCATCTCCTGGATACTCAGGTTCTACTTCCGGTTTTGCTTCCTCCACCTTTTCATCCTCATTTTGTTCCGGCTCTGGTTTTCTGAAAAGATTAAAAAGAATTGGTAGAATATGAAAACAATCTAAGAATATTTTAGATCAAATGAATCGGAATAAATGTTCTTACGGTTCTGGTTTCCTTCGGATATGTTCGAATCGCATCAAGCCTCGAGCATTTGCAGAAATGACAAGTTGGTTCTGGGAGTACAAATCAATTTTAAAAGGCTTAATGGACAAAACAGCCTTGTTAGGTCCACTCGTGACTGTTACGGACTCTTCTGATTTTTCAACAGAATCGATTTTCGAAACTTGAGGTTCTCCTTGAAGGGCAAGTTCCACTTCGTATCTCGCATGCAGAGGAGCTTTCTCATTGATGTAAAGTCTAAACGTATTGTCGAGAAGGGCTGTTAATTTCAAGATGTATAAAATTCCTGTATCCTTATTAAAAAGATCAGCACTCAGAGTGGTTTGATTATAAGACACGGTATTCGGCAAAAGTTCGTAAGGCGTCTTTCCAGGCTCTACTTTTCGACATCGTCTATAAAATTCAAAGAATATTAAATTATACCAAACTCTACTCAGTAATAAGTAAAAATTGAGTAATTATCAAAGTAGGCAAGCCAAAAATCTCATGTATTGGTTCGAACTTTACCTACAAAAGCTGCTTTGATCACACGATTTAAAATTATCTCTGCTAACTGCTGTTACCAGAACTGTACAGCAGAGTAAAAAAATGGCAATTCTGAAAAAAAAACAAAACATTTATGAACAAAAAGAAGTAAAATGATATAAAGTGATACCTAGATTCTTATTTTCTAATCAGTATTATCATTCTGTTTGCTTATATTATAAATTATATTCCACTTGGAAAGTATGAAATTGGAACTTTAGGAGCAAATAATTTTCTATAGTTAACAGTATATGGATAAAAGAAAAGCTTATGCATGAAAAAAGACGAGTTGCAATGATAGACCAATGGAATGTCTACAAGTATTTTCAAAGGTTTCCATTGATTCGGGTTTATTTATTTAAGAAGAATAGAAGGCTGACCAAAAATCTAGATACTAAGAAAAATGGAAGGAAACGTTACGCAGGAGCAAAATATTTTGGCACGATCTTTAAAATAATATAAAATATATCAAATTTGTCAAGTCATAATTGATAAATAGAAAAAAAAAATGCTTCCGTCAGCGAGTAAAAATGACGGAATGGACCCTCGTGTTCTTCAGCTCGTCCTAAAATTATAAGAATTTTTTTGCGTTTGTCGGGGAACGATTTGAGCTCGAATCTGCTATTAGAATAAATTATAATCCATACATCTATATAATACCGACATCGCGCCGGTTTATATTAAATTTGGTGCCTAGCCGGTGACACGTCAGCGGTCAACGGATACAAATTGATCACTCAATTCCGCATCATGTGAAGTAGCTTTAAAAATTAATCATTAGGATAGCAGAAAAGTGGAATTTCTCAGTTAATTGGACAGAAATATCCGCTGACGAAAGATATGAAGAAATTTAGAAAAATTGTTGTTTTATTTAAAAAATAAAAATTAATAATAAGTCTAGAACTTACTGGGCGTACGAGGCCATTTTGGAGTTTTCGGAGCGTCTACCCGATATTCTTCCTTTGTTATACAGCCATGTTACCATGGTCTTCCTTATAATGAATAATCGCGATTAAAACTACTCAATTTGCAATAATAACTCTCTATCAACACTGTAGTTTGTTCTGCGAGAAAACTACTTGTCACATACACCTATTTAGGAACCGAAGCGTCATTCGGTGGGAAATGAGGGAACTAAGGAGAACACTTATCACGAAGTACTTTTCTATGTTACCGATGGTTGATCAATTCAAAAATTGATTGTCAATATTGATATCATCAACATTATTAGATTTTATTTTTCCCCGACTAATAAGTATATTTAAAAGTTAATCTGAATGATATATAAATTGAGGGAATTATATTTAATTTTTAGAAAGAACTACTCTGAGAACTTTGGAATCGATCAACGAAAATACTCTCTGATTGAGAACTATTGATTCCCGCCAATTTCTAGACACAACCTGTTTTGAGAAAACATCCCAAAAGTTTTTAAAGTTTTTAAAATATCTGCTGCTAATGAAAAACAATCGCTCAGTGAGTTATTATTTTAGTTAGAGCTTCGGTTAGAGTGACGATTTCTGCTGTCTAATTATATCTTGAATTGAGAAAAATATATCGTTAATTTCATTTTCAGGTTGGCAATAATGATTTCAATTTGAATTGTTCGGTTAGTGATGAAGCGGGGGCTTCTGGGTTTTTCTGAGTTTAATTATATGTTTTCGCGAATCGTGAGAGACGGTTTTTTCATTCTATAAAATCATGAATTAGAAAAATTTGCCAACATCTGTTAGTTGTCAAATACTCGTCTATTGAAAGGTAATTTTCGTCTGAATATGTTTAAAACAAGATTGGATTGATTTATTTCAGTGTCGATAAATAATTCGCATGTTGGAAAGAAACTGAAATTCCAGGTTAGAATAAACATTATTTTTGGCCGAAATATAATATTTCAAAAGTATTCGCGAACCGATGATACGAAATAACAAAGTCGAATCTCTAATTTATTAGATTCAATGAGACAATCTTCGACGGTTTCCAAGTGATTTCAGTTTCCGTGAGTGACTTCATTAAGTTATACTGTGAACAATGATTGAACAGATGTGGATGCATTTTTACAATCAGATACGCTAAAGTATATTGTTGAAAAAAAAATTATTACGTCAATGAAAAAATATATTCGAATACCTTATAAATAAAGAAACTAAGTCTGAAATAGTACAATTCAAATCTTTTTAAAAAATTGCATCTAAAAATGCAGTTTTTATATAATAGTTATTAGAGGTTACATAATTGATTTCTGTAATAAATTGTTTTTTTTTTCGCATAATGTTGCATGATGCGCATCCTTGAAAAAAAAAGAATTTTTAAAAATTGAAAACCGTCTGGACGAATTAAATAAAACAAATGCCTTGAATCCTGCAATAATACTGCAGATTTGCTTTTGTTCAAAATTCGTTCATAAATTTTCTATTGAAAATTGTACCTAATAAAATGAAAAGAGGAAAATTCTGTTCATTTTTGTGTACATACATCTTTATTATATGTCTATTTCAGTTCAGTTCAAACTAACCATTTTAGGAATATTGCCATGTATTATTAAATTTATTTTTCTTCAAAATAGCATTTGGATACATACATTATAGGCTACGTAAGTAGCTCTGGTGGCGCCAACTGTCGGCTCGCTCCTTAAAAGTTAGGTACCTCGCGATGGCCGATAGCTCGATAACATAGGCTCTGCTAGGAATAGCGCAATTATTTCAACATTAATAAAAGAACTAATCGTTCTAAACGAATGTGTTGTGATGTT
>WSXT02000001.1:174584-190933 GCA_011762715.2 Neuroterus valhalla
AAAAAATACATTACAAGGTCAAATTTCGACTGCGTCATAGACTACCATTTGCCCTTAAGCTTGAAATTAACAAACCGTAACTGTATTTGTAATGTATCTTGACAATTTTATTATTCTTTGTCGAACTGATTTGAGAAGTCGGAAAAGTACAGGGGGTTTTTTCATTTCAATTATTTTGGATTATAAAAATAAGTAAAACTAATCAACTGAAGAAGAAAATGAGAGAACTTATATGAATAATCGAATATTAGATTTCAATATAAATTTCATTTTATTCTACAATTTTGAAGATTTGTAACATATTCAGAGGAATTTCATATATATATTACCAATTGAACATGATTTTCATTTACAATTATTTTCTAAATTTCTATTAATAAAACCAATTTATCTTTCAATTCCTCAGCATTTCTTAAAAGAAAGAAAATATACAAATTTCAAACGTTGAGTCTGAAATTTTAAAATTCGTAATTCTTTGTTCTAATTTCAAATGTGGAATTTTGACATTTCTTATTTTAAACAAATTCAATTCCAAATTGAGAGAGTTTGAATCTTCGAATGCTTATAAAGAAAAATGATAAAATTTTCAAATACTCTCAATATGAAATTGTCATTCAAAGCTTCCAATTGAGAATTGTTCCATTTCAATCCTTTTATCAATATAAATTTTTATCATCAAAATTGTATCATCTTGAAAATCTGACTCTATGTATCTTGAAACACTCCAATATTTGTGTATGGAAATATTGAATTTTCAAAGCTTCCAATTTCAAATTATCCCATTTGAAATTTGAATTAGGCATTTTCGAATTTTTTAAATAAAATTTTACAACCATCAACTTTTTAAAATGAAGATTCTTTCAAAATGTTTTAATGCGGAGGTCCATTCGGAAATTTTAACTTATTCAATTTCAAATTGAAAGACTTATATTATAACGCTTTTGTCCTATTTCGAAACTCAAAACTGAAAATTTTGTGATTTCAAACATTTGATAAATTCTTAATTATTCTAATTTTGAGGGTTCTTCATTTGGAAATTTCTCATTTTAAACACTTTCAGTGTCCAATTATTCCATTCCTAATGGACCTGGTCAGGAATGATAACATTTTCAATCCTTTCCATTCAATCGTAAATTTTTTTTATGCGAAAATTATTCCTATTCAAATTTGTCTAATCTGAAATCTTCATTTTTTCTAAATTTTGATCCGAAACTATTGAATGTTGAAAGTTCCTTTAATTTAAGATTTTTAAAAACTTCGAAATTCCATAATTAATTACAAATTTTTAGTTTTTAACATTATTTTTTGAGTCCAATTTTTAGCAAATTTTTAAAGGGCATAATTTTTATTGTATGGTCATATTTTCGAACTTTTAAGACTTTGAGCTGGAAATTATTTCTTTTCGAAAACTTTATACATTCAAAAGAATTCCACCCTACTCCATTTGAAATAATCTTATTCCAAGAACTGTAATCTCAAATTAATTATTTTCCGTGTGAACATTTTGAAATACAAATTGCATGCTAGTTTAATTAATTGAGAAGCTTTAAATTTTTAAGTTTTGTTTCTACTGAAGCCTTCGGAGACTACAAGTTTTTTTTCAATTAGTTATGAATATCGTTTCCTAATTTTTAAATTTTCTAGCCAGGAATTTAAAAAATTTGAAGATTGTGAATACAAAGGCTTCCGATCTGGTAATTCTTAGCTTTTAGATCATCCTCCGATTTTAAGGTTCACAAATTTAAAAGCATCCAATGAATTCAGAAGCGTTTGAAAGATTCTTCAATTTCAAGCTTGAAGAATATTTGGGAAAAGGTTTCCAAATTGAATTTTCTTTTTTTTCAAATATAGGGGACTCAGATCCCTGGTATTAGGAAATGTCTGCTCACTAGAAGTAGAATTTTATTAGCTTCCGTGCGTTCATGGACAATAAATAAAATTATTAATTATTACGTAGTATTTTATACATTAATATCGATCAAGTTTATTTTGAATATAGAGGAAAATATTTAACTTACCTTCGGAAAATATTGACGAACTTCAAAGAAGTTTTGTACTCCAGTGAATACAAACTTTTTTTTGAATATTTCTTTCTGATCAGCGTGTTTATAACTCAAAAGAACTTGAGCCACTACGTGAACTTGATTACAGACCATGAAAATAATTATCAACTTCATCAGCTGTGAGCGTTGCTCTACTATAAAACACTCCACCCAAGAAAATAATTTTATTTTCGAAAATCTTAATATCAAATAATATTTGCAGGGTGGCGATTCGGCGGACGATTTCAAAGTCCCGGTCATTTCCCGGTTCTTCGCGGTCAAGTTTTTCAATTTTCCCGGTCAACTGGAAGTCGAATATTTATATTTGTCGCAAAACGCTAAGATTTATTTTTATTAAAATCTAAACATCCTTTAACACAACGGATCAAACATTGCAAAATAAGTCAATTCTAAAAATCTCCAATTTTCAACAAAAAAATATGATTTTTTTTACAAAAATTAAAATAGTTAAACTTACACTTAAAAAATCAATTTACGATAACAAAAAAAAACCATACGCTTCCAACAGAATAGTTCTTTTTTCAACCAATGTGATGAATTTTCAAATAACATTATGAATCTCGAACCAGAACAGTTTACATTTCAAAACAAGAAGATAAATTTTCAACTAAAAAAATTAATATTTACCATTCACCATGAAGGTGAATATTTAAACAAGAAGGGTAATTTCTACATAGGTTGAATCATTTTCTAAGCAAAAACATGATGTTTTAACAAGATATTAGAATTTCAAAGTAAAAAAAATGATTATTTTCAACCAAAAATGGAACAGTAACAAATTTAGTTTGAAAAACCAATTTAACTTTAGATAAAGATAATTTAACTTTTACTGAAAATATAAATCGTCAACGAAAATTTGATTACTCAAATTTTAAATTTAAAAAAATTCATGTTTAACTTAACATGTAGATTTTTAACTGAAACTGGAAAATTTTCAATTGGAATAAAGTGAATTTTCAGGAAAATTTACTTATAACACAAAAAAATAACTTTTAACAGAAAAAAAGACTAAATTTCTAAACAAATTATTACATTTTTACAATAAATGATGAAGAATCAAATGAAACTGTAAAAGTATAACTGAAGTGGTTGAATTTTAAACCAGAAAGACGGATTTTTAACTGCAATTAGGAATATTTCACTAGAATCTGTACCATGAAAATAGAAATTTTCAAAAAAAAAATGGAAGTGACATTTTTGACTTAAAAAATTAATTTTAAACCAAACATCAGAGTTTTCAACTAGATGAATGTTCGACTAAAATGAAAAATGTTTGACTGTATAACTTGAATGGTTACCCGCAAAGAAGAACTTTTGAAGAAGAATATTAACTTCCAAAAAAGAGAAAAAAAAAAGAATTCTCTTCAAAAAATCGATTTTTCAACAAAATATGTGAAGTTTCAAAGAAATAATTGAATGTTCAATTCAAAAAGGCAAATTTTCACCGATATGTTGAATTTCGAACTAAAAAAGATGAATTTTCATGAAAATGAAAGTTAAATTTTTAGTTGAAGTAATTGATTTTCAACCAAAACTGATGAATTTTCAGGTATAATGATGAATCTCCATATGAATAGACGATTTTTAATCGAAAAGATTAATTTTCTACAAAAAAAGCAAATTTTCCACGAAGTATATAAATTCTGAAAGAAATAGTTCCATTTTGAAAGTCAAAAATCAATGTTCAACTAAATACTTGAATTTCTGCCAAAAACAGATGAATCGATTTCTAACAAAGTAGTTCCAATTACAACCAGAGGTGAATTTTGAACCGAAATAATGCAACTTTGACAAGAAAATTTGATTTCCAACAAACAAGGGTAAATTTCAAACAAAAAAGTTTAAATTTCAAACAAATAGTTGATTTTTCAACTCAAAAGGGATGAATTTGCAATGAACAATGAAAAAAAAACTTTCTATCATATTCCAGAAATATTTCTTCTTCGGAATACTACTTCTACTCTAAAGACTCCTTGAAGCACTTTCTTTATTTAAAATGAGGAAGAGGGGACTTTCAAATTGTAACAATCACAATCCTTTCATTCCTCCTTCAATTTGAATCTAAGAAACGATGTTTGAAAATTCTTCTCTTCTGAATGCGAATTATAATTAGTTTGAAAAAAGTTTCCGTTCCATGTGAAAAAATCACTGTTCCAAGTGGAATTTTACTCCTTCACTGAAACTCCCTGTCCTAAAATAAAACTATAATTATTTTCTGAAATTCCCTATCATCAATTAAATGATGAAATTTGAGTCAGTCAAAAAAATTCGACAGAGCAACAAATTTGCAAAACGTTTTTCTTAAAATGGAAAAAAAATTCTTCCTCTCATAACGTATAGATAATATTAAAATAGTTTGAGAATCTGATTAAAGGAACGTTACATTCTTCAAATCCAATGATAAGATCTCTTTTTGATTCATAAAAAGAGAGCTGTCATTTTTCGTATTTTTTTGGTAGAGTTTTCAATAGTCTAAGTTGAGTCAAGTAGATTCCCGGTTTTTAAATTAAATCCCCGGTCATTTCCCGGTTTCCCGGTCGAGTCACCACCCTATTTTTTTTTTAACTACATCTGAAAAATTATATTTAAACAAGAAAAAAGGCTACTCATAGGAGAGAGTGGAGGGATTCATGTTTGGAAAGGGTAAATAAGAACACATTTAGCTATAAGTAAAACATATTAATCATATGCAAATATAAATGGTTTTACAGTGTGGTACTACCAAATGAACCTTATAATACGAGGATGAATAAAGCAAGTTGGTAATTGCCCCACCTAACCTCAAAAACCCTTCGAACAATCGTCTCACTTATAAATATATATATATATATTATATTCAACTCTCATTCTCATACTCAATTTATTTTTAGTGTCCCTTGACGCCTTTGTGTACCAACGATTTTATTTAAATCGCCAAAACGTCAAATTTTCATATCTACTATCCGAGTATTCCTATTTCCTAACGTTAATCGAAATCCACCGACAGTTTGTTATGACCGCCCAAACGGAAGGGGAAAACGAAGAGCGCAAAGTAAAACATATAAACGTAACAAAGGCGCTGAACACAATCACATATCTCTCTATTCTACGATAATATAATATATCAATACCCAATTTCATAAAAACGCGTACTAAATTTTGTTCTATTCAGGTCTCCCAAACATTTGTTTAATCGAAAAAGTAAATTTTCTGATGGGTCAACAACTCGTCAAGTGAAGTGTACATTCAATCGAGCGAGTTGTCAATCCCTCAAAATTTCTCTCATCAATTTTTTAATTTCGGACTCGCCGAAGCATCTTATAATATTGACATCACAACGATCATCTCAACAATAATTCCAAAAGACTCTCTTAAACGAAAGAATACTGAATAAATTTATCGATGATCGTGATTAAAATTTACTGGGACGATTGATCGTAGGGTCTGCTACCATTATAACGAAGAACCGCCTGACACTCAAATATTTCGAAAGCCTCCAATTGATATTCAATAAAGTTTAATAAGAACTAAAAGTAAAATTGATACGAAGTTGCTTTTCCATTAAGGAAAACTCATTCTTGAATTTTCGAATCGTCAATGTCAAACGGTTCTCGCACTGTAGATACGAAAGGTTTGCGCTATAAATCGTTCGCACTAAAGGAATAATTTGTATTGTTTTGCAACAGTGTGCACGTACATTGTGTGCACACCCAATCACAATTATATGTATGCATGGCGGCGTGAGTGCGAACGTCGCGCGCGCGATTCTCGAGCGCTTATTTTTAGGGCGGTCGCTTGGCGCGCGGGAACGCAATCACACCGTATAATATGATTCTTTCATGCTTACGGCAATAATAATATATTTTACATGCAAAAACAAAAGTTGTATCACAGTGGGACATCGTACATTTGTTAATAATATAATATTGTTTCGATAACTTTTGCTTTTTCTCTCTCCCGTACATCTTCCAACTCCACAAACTGACTCCTCGTGTCTTGGCACCTCCAGTGCTTCTAGCGATTATTTTGCCTTGCAGCATACGCAAATCACTCATCCCAAGTTCAATCGCACAACACACAGACATTCACACGCGCGTCACCTACGAGTTTATATTAAATGGAAAATACGACATCAACGGTTCATCTCGTTAAATAAAGATGTTTTCGTTAAATATAATATTATGCGGTTTTTTTTTCTTGAAAAATTCACTTTGTCCTTGTTTCAGATAACAATCCTAATACATTACGACGTCCGTGGAGTATCGTTTGTGAGTATGAAGGTAAAATTGGTCTCCATAAATGGCTATTGAGTGTGACTTTTTTTTTTTTACAAAAAATGCATGTTTTCAAGCGTCTGATTGCCATCCCTCACTCGAGGTTGGCCACGTCCTACTATTTACAATTTGCTAATAAAACCAGAAAAAAAACGCTTCGATGCGTTTCCAATAAAATAAAATCACATTACATCACAATAAAAATGGACTCTTTCTTAGAAAGAAGCATTTACGGTACCGGGACCATTTACTTTTATACAATTTATTCATCTGGCGTTAAACGCCAATATTGAAGAAAAAAAATGGTTGCGCTGACAGCTGCATCAATTAAAATTTAAATTTACAATTATCTCCAAGAACTGTAAGATAACACAGGTCTGCAAATAATGGAGTTGTATTTGTTGTTGGAAAACGAGAGGTCTTTTCCGGACTAATTTTTTCCGTAAAATCCGAATCCGAGCTCAGAATATGTCCATCACATCAGAATTTTAAGATATTTGAGGTTATATTCTCGGAAATTGGGGGTTTTCGCTACTTTTGAGGTTATTTACTGGACGCGTGGAATTGATTTGGTCAGCCATTTTGAGTTTCAACATTAATCTAAAAAACCGTATGAGCAATCCCTTTGACTCTTTGAAGCATACGATTTTGCAATCGGAAACTTCTCTCCAAAATTTTTACCTGGAGGTCTTGATGGTCTCTGAATAAGAATATACAGTTAGAAAATCGACATCTTTATTACTAATATGAGTGCTAAATGGTATGCTCTAAAGAGTCAAAGTGAATGCTCATACGGTTGTTCAGATGAATGTCGAAACTGAAAATGGCTGTATCTTTGTGAAAAAAATCGCTGGTGACTGTTCAAACCTTATTTTGAAGGGGGAGAGTAGTACTAAAAAATGATATTTTGAAACAAGACCAAAAAATTTCACGCGCCCAGTACATAACCTCAAAAGTAGCGAAAAACGCCATTTTCCGAGTATATAATCTCAAATATCTCAAAACCCTGACGTGATGGGACATATTTTGAGCTCGAATTCGGATTCTACGGAAAAGATCCCTTACTTTTCTGCAACAAAACCTTGCAGACCTGTGTAATTTATAAAGCAGTCCACATAGAACGGTCTTGTAAGCACGTGGCCACACCCGAAGTGGAAGACTGATATTAGGATATAATTAAAATTACAATTCCCGCGAAAATCGTTTCTCAACGTTCATTCTCCTAGCTGCAAGGTTCGAATTCTTCTCTCTAATTCTCGACTCTCTTGTTCTCGTCTCGTAAGTTTAAAGGGATACAACGCGTTAAGAAAACCCAGTGGATCGGAGTAAGAAAAAAGGAATAATGAATTTCGAGTCTACTAGACTCATTCGGCAAAAATGGATAAGAATCATGCCAGGCAACTTCTATCTTTTTATTCCAACTGGGTAAGTTAACGCTGATCCCTTTAATCGTTTATAAGGATATCTCTATCTTACTTATCACTTGTGTCATCACTATGACCCGTCCTGCATTAATTAAAAAACGCCTTTCCCTCAACGTCCCTTACACGGTGATTACGTCCCTCATTCACGTTCTTTCTTGTACAAAAGCTAAGGCAACTTCTTTTCATTCCACATCTTATCACCCACAGATCCAGGTGTGCACGCAGCTTAATTCTTCTCGCGGTCGTTTCCTTTATCACAAGGACGATCTCATTTCTAAAATAACAGTTCCGCGATCGAGGACTTTAGTATTTACAAATCGCTGATACACGAACAGAAAATCGATTTTATCATCATTTTTCTGCATATTATGCAAATCGAGTAGTTAGCTATTCGATTCTCTCCTCGTGTAGCTATTAAAATTATACAAAAAAAAACTGCAGAATGACATCGAACATTGTCGAATTCACGCTGGAAATTCGATTCCCTTCGTTTTTGCACGATGATACGTGCAAAACGAAGTTTGCTTTTACTGTTACCCACACCAATTAGCAGCCTGATCACTACTTAATAACTTATTATAATTCGCCTATAGCCGGTTATGGTTATTCATGATATCCACAGACATAATTGTTAGGAAGTCGAAGCAACTCCAGTTCAGAGGTAAACAAACTGAAGTTCCAAGAAAGAGGTGGAAGATGATGAAAATTCCATTAAAAATCAAACTGTAAATCAGGCGTGCAATTTGCTAGGCCAAAAGTACTGTAAGACTCATAGTACTAAAAGGTTAGTACTGTCACAATAGTCCAAAATGGAACAGTAAGAAAAGTCGACGATATGGGTATACAATATTTGCGTACGGAGAGTTTATACAGCAATTGCTGAAGGAATAATGGAAACAGTTGCATGTGCGCTCACGTATTATAAATAATAACTAAATGTTGCTTCGAAAATAAGTAGAATATATAGATGTTTATATATTCATATATATATAAATATATGGATATAGACTTTTTTGTTTTCTTTCTTTCTTTCTTTCGTGTTTTTATGCTGCATATTGCTATCCAATGAATGCGTGTACTAACATGATCATTTTTTGTTTTCACGAGACAGCGAAGTGACTACCGACTACTGAGAATTAGGCTGAGCTTCGACAACCAACGTGGAAACTTACGTTCGAATATAACTAATGAAGAAGTATATACAATCCAAGGAGAATGGATAATCGCGTTCTATGAGATCAACCATACTTACTAAGAAAGAATCCTCTTGAGAATTCAGCACGGCGAAAAACATGCCTAAAATTCACAATTCTATCTCGTGAAACATCTAAAGCGAATGTACAAAAATCTTTCTCGATCTATACAGAATTTTCGTTTGGATTCTCATGCTCGCAAAGTCAGTGATTTATGGTTTTAGCGAAAAACTACTCAAAGACAACAAGAAAAAAGAATGTTGTTTTTTTAGAATTTCATGATTGCGTTTTTTGTACGTCATAGTAGGTCACTAGTTCCAGTGCCATCTAATTGCACTGATTTCATTTATCCATAAGATAGACACTAAAACAAACTTGTTCTTTTTCAACAATTCATTTGTTGGAGATTTGTTCGGAACTTAACAATCGAATCGAGCTAAAATAATGATCCGAGAAAAAGTCTTGACTTTTTACGATCCAGGGTTATTACGTAGAAATTTTTCAACTTTTCCAAAAGCGGAGTCAAACTCTGAGAACCCTTTTACTTTAGAGCAAGATTGATGTTATAAAGAAGTGAAATATAGCTGAAACTATGCATTTGGAAACTTTGGAAACACATCTCTACTTAGAAATATCTCTCAATTCACAAACACCGTCTTGAGCCTTGGCCATACTTCCGAGTCTTTTTCTCTGCCTCTAATAAAAAAAAACCTCATTAGCAAGTTTCTCCGCATTGCTGAGATACATCATTATATGATCATTATAGTTTCTCAACGCTTCAAAGTGTACTTCAACCTTTGATACTGAGAAAGGCAGGGATTAACAATTTTCCGAAGACTGTAACCTGTCCGTAAAAGTGATGATTATCATATCGAGGAAGATACATTTGACACATGGTACTCTCTTGTATTTACCGACCGCTCCGTAAACACAAGATTTCTCAAGGTCTGTGCTGCAAAGAGCAAATATAGAGGACAGTTACATGTCGATTACCGAAATCTTTTCTTCGAGCTCACTCATCCTATTTCAAGTTACATTTTTTAATATGAAAAATGTTTCTCGCAAAATCCTTCTACTTGCAGCTGATGTAGAAAGTGATCAGTAGAATGGGAATAATTACAAATAGTATCATCACTATTTGCTTTAAATTTGGTTTTAAATTGAAAGTTTACAAATTTATATTCTAAAGTTGTAGGCTTTCTTATTACTTGATTCCCACTACGTTTTCTGCATCAATCACCAGTGAGCATCGAAAGTGAATCTCAATTTTTTGCAGGAAAGAAACAGCTAATAAAGTATAGCTTCCAAGTTCATCTATTACTAGTAGCACAAAAAGCGTCTGCAAAAGTTGGACGTCCGCTTGAATATTTGTTTAAAAAATTGATCAATGTGTACGGATATTACAATATACATATGCCCAATAATATCGTTCGCCAATCTGAGGTAAAGTGACACGTGAAGCCGGCTTCGATCGTGAATTCTATCCTCGATTAGCGAACATCAAACTCTTAATTTCTGCACTTTGTGTCTTCGAACTTGCGAGTCTCGCAAATTTAAAAGAGCCTAGGCATGGCCCCGCCTCACCTTAAGGACGCGTTATGGTATTTAAAAAACCCACAACGACTCAATTGCAAAAAACACAATCCTTCGACCGACAGCAGATCCGTAAATCACAGATAATTATTTCAAAACCCTCTTTTTGTAAACGAGGTGACACACGTACCCGTCTAGCACGGAATTCTTACATTCTACGTATAAAAAATTGGTTTTTTCGTTTCTCCGTCGCGAATCATCAAAAAATTCGTTGTACTAATGGGAAACGTTGACAAGTTGATGTTCCATATCGACGGAGGAAGATTTCTAACAATTAATCGAATCTTTCACCTCTTAACATTGAAGAATGTCGAGCGAGAAAGGACTCGAAACAATGTGAAAATTCGCTCTCTGTAAGTTGGTCCTGATGAAATATTTCTACGGTCGTATAGCAAATACTATTTGACGCCGCTTTTAATATCAGTAGTATTGGTAGATACTACCATTCTATTAGCGTCATTTTCGTCGTTTCAAAATTGGTAATTAGAACATGATCAGCTGTATTCCTCAAAACTTTGAAGATGCACAGCAGCCTAAATTTGGTGTTCCGAGAGGAAAGGGTTTCTTGTTCCAGAAAAAGTATTTCTGAAAAGCGTTTCCTTAACTCAGAATCTACTAGATTCTTTAAAGCTTCGAGTTGGAAAGTGAAAAAGTAGTTTAAGATCAACCTTAATTCGAAAAAATATTACGTATGTGGCACAAATTGCTGGTTTTCGAGTGGTCGCACCAACGGAAATTGATTTTGATTCTGTGCATGCAGTTGTACTTGAAGCTGCATTTGTTGTGCTTGCAGACGTGTCAATGCGGTGGAAGATGCGAATGCTGGAAACGCCAACGTCGTGTTCAGACTCTCGTTGTGTTCTTCCAGAGAATTCTGCGCGTAGTGAAGAACTAGATGCTTCAAAGTTTGGTGGATATTGTATGGTTCGGCGAATCCGAAACCCCTTTCCGTTGCGTAAATTATGCAGTGGTTTACGGTACCGTTGCACCTGCGAACACAAATTTGCATTAAAAAATACTTTTCACTTCATTTTCAGGTTTCGGACTCACTTCAGGGATCAAAAATAGTGCCAATAGTGGCATAAATGTTGAAAAAGGTTGAAAATTATATTGGTACAGATGAAATTTATGGTGAAAAAATTTTCAAAAAGCAGAAGACGGGCAATCTAATCTGTACACCTGGCTTACAATACCGATGGAGCTATTTATTTTATCACAACCCTTAAAACCAACTACTAAAAAGACTTTCTGAAATATTATTTAAAAATTCTGGGCAATGCAAAAGGAAACCCCTATCACATATGTGGTTATTAGAATTACCTGACCATAAATCATACCATCCAGTTCAAAATTTCATATTAATGGTCAAACCCATTTTTTTTTTTTCGAAGATAAAGGGCATCCAAAAATTGAAAACAAACAGTGTTTTAAAGGAAATCCATTACCTTATTTTCATATAGTTGCATTCTACGCACGCATTTTGAATTTCTATAAAATTTCATTGTTCTATTCTACTAAAATTAGCGACTTTTATTTACATGAAGAGAAAAATAGAATTAGAGAAGAATAATCGCATAAATAGAAATAATGAAACTCTGATTTCGAATATTTGCAAAGAAATTCTTCAAAAGAACTGGTATCAATAAAATTAATAAATTTAACTCCTTGCAACGTGAAAAAAATTTTAATTTTCTGTTTAATTTAACCTTTGATCTCTTTCAAACTCGAACGTTTTCTATTTACCATCCCCATACTGTTATATTTGAAAATTATATCTTTAGAATTGTTTAATTCTAAACTTTTCTGAATTCCGAACGCTTCCAAGCGTTCATTCAAGCGTTTTTCATTCTATACTCTTCAACGTAATTGAATCGAATTTGCTTACTTCCAAACGTTTTAAAATATACCTAATTAATTTTTTAACAACATCCAATTTAGGATGTCAGGGTGTCGATTCGACAGACGATTTCAAATTCCCGGTCATTTCCCGGTTCTTAAAGGTCAATTTTTTCAATTTTCCCGGTCAACTAGAAACGAAATATTTATATTTTTCGCCAAACGCAATTGTTAACTTTTATCCATGACGTTCATTTTAACTATCCTTCAACACAACAGATCAAACATTGCAAAATAAATCAATTTTGAGAAGAATTCTCTAATTTTAAACAAAAAAATATCATTTTCTTACAAAAATTGAAACAGTTAAACTTACAATTTAAAAAATACATTTACGATAACAAAAATCTTCAACCAGAAAAGTTTGGTTTCAAAACAAAAAGATAAATTTACAACTATACAAATGAATATTTAACTGGAGCACTTCAATTTCCAACCATGAAGGTGAATATTCAAATAAGATTGATTCCCAAATAGAAAGAATAATTTTCTAAGGAGGAATATAATATTTTAACAAAATAGTCAAAATATAATCATTTTTAACCAAAAATGGAACAGTAACATTTTTAGTTTAAAAAATCAATTTCAAACCAAGCATCAGTGTTTTATACTAGAAATAAGAATCTTCAAATGAAGGAGTTCAGTTTTCAAACAGATGAATTAACTTTTACTGAAAAAGATATTTAAACGAAAATTTGATGACTCAAATTTTAAATTGAGAAACAATCAATGTTGAACAAAGCAAATAGATTTTCGATAGGAACTATGGAATTTTCAATTGGAATAAGTTAAATTTTCAGTTAAATAATTACTTATAACCAAAAGAAGCTATCTTTCAACAAACAAAAAAACTGTAAAAATGAATTATTACATTTATGCACAAAACGACGAAGAATTAAATAAAATTGTAAATTGTTAACTAAAGCAGTTCAATTTTATACCAGAAAGACGAATTTGAAAGTAAAATGATGAACATTTAACTAGAATACTCAAATTTTTGACAAAAAATTAATTTTCAACCAAAAATGGAATAGTGACATTTTTGGCTTGGAACATTAATATTAAACCAAATATAATAGTTTTCAACGAGATGAATATTCGACTAAAATGAAAAATGTTTGACTGTATAACTTAAATTGTTAACCGTAAGAATTTATGAAGAATATTAACTTCCGAATAAAAAGATAATTTTCTACAAAAAATCGTTTTTCCAACAAACCATGTGAAGTTTCATCGAGATAATTGAATTTTTCACTCAAAAAGACGAATTTTCACCGAAATGTCGACTTTTGAACTAGAAAAGATCAATTTTTCACTGAGAATGAAACAGTTGAATTTTCAGTTGAAGTAATTGATTTTTAACCAAACAGATGAATTTTCAGGTATAATGATGAATGTCCAACTAAACACTTGAATTTTCACCAAAAAAAGATGAGTTCATTTTTAACAAAGTAGTTACAATTTAAACCAGAGGTGAATTTGGAATCGAAATAATTTAACTTTCACACAAAAATTTGATTTCTAAAGACTGCTTGAAGTACTTTCTTTATTTAAAATTAAGAAGAGGGAACTTTAAAATCGCGACGAATATTGGATTGGAAGAACGATTTTTTAACATTCCTTTCGTCTAAATTCGAATTATAATTAGTTTAAAAAGTCCACGTTCCATGCAAAAAATCCCCTGTTCCAAGTGAAATTATACTTCTTCACTGAAACTCCCTGCCCTGAAAGAAAAACTATAATTGTTTTCTGGAATTCCCTGTCCCGAATCAGATTTATGAGGTAAAGCAAATAAAACGCGATGAATGCATTTTTTTGAAAAAATGAAGGTAATAATTTGATCTGTAGGTTTGAACCGTCATCGATTTGATTATCAAATTTGAGTCAGCAAAAAAATTTAACAGAGCAACAAATTTGCAAAACGTTTTTCTTATAATGGAAAAAAATAAAAACTTCTCCTCTTATGACGAATAGATATATTTGAATATTTTTAGAATTAGATTGAAGGAACGTTACATTGTTTAAATAAAATGTCCTCTTTTTGATTCATAAAAGAAAGCGGTCATTTCTCGTATTTTTTTGGTAAAATTTTAAATAGTCAAGTAAATTTCCGGTTTTTAATTAAATTCCCGGTTTTTTCCCGGTCAATAAAACCCCCGGTTTTCCGGTCAAGTCGCCACCCTGGATGTATCGACAATTACCGATTTCAATGGAAATTATACCTTGAATTGAAACAATACAAATAAAATATGAATTTGTTCACTTTTTAATAATTAAATATGAAATTTTCTATTTCCAAACTTTTTCCACCTTTAGATGTTTAACAAAAAGTGTTACAAATTGGGATAGTACAATTTCAAAAGTTTTTTTTTCAAAAAACCGAAAAGGTTGGAAATACTGTACAATCCAAAGCATAGTATATAAAGAATAAATTCATCCAAAACATTCGCAATTAATTCTTGTTTATAAATACCCCTTGGGACTATCAGATGATCAATTACGAGAAAATAATATCGAAAGTGGCACGAGTCCGAAGCCCTGCACTATTTCTTGGTAGGGATAAGAAAATTATTAATATTATATTTTTTTTAGAAATAACAGTAAAAAACCTAATAATGACCACCTTACAGACATAAAAAATAACCTAAGCTAACAAAGATGTCAACATATTAACATTTTACGACGCTAGAATGCGTTAGTAGCAAAACCAATCAGCAAAACATTTTGCTTACCGGTAAATAAATAATCGGACAATTTTAATATCTGTTAACGGTGGGCAAACGATGGTTTTGCATATATGTGTAAAGAAAACAAACTTTTAGGAGGTTTACACCCGATAAAAAAGTATCTAGGTTCAAATTTTCCAGAGACCTGATGAAATCTCATAATAATTCTACTTACATTATGGACAAAGCGTATTGTCCAATCCTCGATCTCCGCACTAGGAAAGTCCCATCAAGTCTTCCCATGAGTATCCGATCAGCATCAGAACGCGAACATTCGAGATATAACCAAGTCTTTTCGTCGGTGTGGACCTCGAGATCAAAGTCTTGCAGATCATTAAATACCGTATCGCCGACCGCCAGATTTGCCAAGGCGCTGCTCGCGACTAGTTGATTGATTTTGTTCTGCGTCATGCCAGCCTTCTTCAACCACCTGTAAAAATTTGAATAAAGAATGAGAATAAAAAATGACAAGACTTTTGTTCTCCGAAATAACTTTAAATGAGATACATACATGACATGTTTGTCTCTGTTCTTGACAAGGATAATAATCTCTGGTTTCAATTTGTGCATCTCTCGTTCGAGAGTTCTGTTGTAGGCGATTTGCTGCTTCAAGCTATCGTCGAGTTGTTCTCTGCTATCTTCCAAGGACTTCAGCCGTCGTTTCAACAATTCAGCATTATCCGTCAGTCTGAAGAAGAAAGATGAAACATGTAGGAAAATATCAACAAAAAAACTTTTAAGATTTTCGAAAATACTTGAAAGGATAATATAAACATACGTGGATATCTCGTGTGGCTGAGCTTCCTTCTGGAACTTTTCTTGCAGCTTCATCTGATCCTCAAACATTTTAATGGCTTCGGAAAATGCTTCCAAGGCTTGCCGTTTAAGTTGCACTTCGTAAGCTGTCCTGCTGTACAGTTCAGAACAATCTTGGTACTGCCGCAATGTATCATTTGTACTTTTCTCAAGTTCAATGTATTTTTGAACAACCTTCGCCGTATCGGTCGTACTCGAGATTTCATCTTCCTGAAAAATTGTAGGAAAAAAATTGTATAGACTTCTTATCTCAGGGTCGTGGGTTCGTGCCTCACGTTGAGCGCCATTGGTCACTCATCTCACGGTCGTGAGACGTGGCGATAGGTGTATTTTACCGCGGTTTTTATGTTTGTTCAACCAATGTTTTATTTATATAAATAAGAGA
>WSXT02000001.1:191033-205233 GCA_011762715.2 Neuroterus valhalla
GTTCAAGAAAATTTAATAAACAGTGCACGAGACTATGAAAAAAATTAATGAAAGTTTCACGAACTGTTCTGCTTATCCAAAAGTGGTTGACAGTTAACGGAAATTTCGAGAACCAATTTTTTATTTTCTCTTGAAAGCATTCCCAATGAATATATCTTAGATTGTAAATCTTAGAAATGGAAGATTTTTGACTGGAAATCTATGAAATTGATTAATTTTTTATTCAAAAACTAAATATTCTTTAAATTTAAATCTTAAAAATAAAAAATTTCCAAAAGAGCTTAAAAATTACATCATTTTGAGCGGTAACTATTCCGAATGATAAATTTTCAATACCTTAATTCTTGAAAATTGGAAAATTTCCAATTATAAATCTTCAAAATCACATAATTTTCAAATAAAACCTGCAAAATTGAACTATTCTAAAAAAATCATTTGAAATAACATTATTTTCTCTTGTGCGAATTTCCAATGAATATACATCTTTTATTGTAATTCTTAAAAATTAGAGACTTCCACTGCGCTTTCTATGAAATTGATTGATTTTCAATTTAGATTTCCAAAATTTTTTAATTTTAAATCTTTGGAATCAAACACTTCCAAAAGAGCTCAACAAAGTCAACATTGTGAGTTGTATCTGTACCAAATATTTAATCTTAACTATTCTAATTATTTAGAGTTGAAAACTTTTCATTTACAGATCTATCAATTTAAATAATTTTCAATTGAAATTTGCAAAATTGAAATATTGCCAAAGAGGCATTTGAAAATAAATTAGTTTCTCTTGCAAACATTCCCAATGAATATAGCTATGATTTCAAGTCTTAGAATGAATTAATTGATTTGTCTATGAATTGATTAATTCTTAATTGAAAAATTAGGAAATGTTTAATTTTCAATCTTAAAAATCAAACATTATCGGCTTAAAAAATTACATCATTTTGAGCAGTAACTATTCCAAATAATAAATTCGCAATACTGTGTATATTGAAAATTGAAGAATTTCCAATTGCAAATCTATAAAATTACATAATTTTCAATTAAACTCTGCAAATTTGAACTTTTCCCAAAAAGTACGTAAAATTACATTATTTCCTCTTGTAAGAGTTCCCAATAAATATATCTGTTATTATAAATCTTGAAAATTGGAGAAGTTTCACTGTGATTTCCATAAAATTGAATAATTTTTAATTTTGAATTTCAAAATTGAATAATTTTAACTTTCAAATCTTTAAAATCAATTATTTTCAATAGAGGTTAAAAAATTATGTCTTACCAAGCTGTAACTTGTCTGAATACCTAATCTTCAATATTGTAATTATTGAGAATTGAAGAATTTTTGATTGCAAATCTAAAAAATTACATTTTCAATCAATATCTGCAAAATTGAACTATTCCAAAAAGTATGTGAAATTACATTATTTTCTCTTGTAAGAATTTCCAATGGATGTATCTTTTATTGTGAATCTTGAAAATTGGGAAAATTTTACTGGAATCTCCATAAAATTGATTAATTGTCAATTTTTAATTTGAAAATTGAATAATTTATACTTTTAAATCTTTAAAATCAATTATTTCCGAAAGAGGTCAAAAAATCACCTCCTCCTGAGCTGTAACTTGTCCAAATACTCAATCTTTAATATTGTAATTATTGAGAAAAGAAGAATTTTTGATTGCATATCTATGAAATAATTCTTCTTTTTGGCTTGAAAGTTTAACGATTTATTCTTTTTTTTTTGTCTTGACCGAGGAATTTTATTTGGTTGAAAATGTATATTTTGTGAAAAATTCTTCCTCTGTTTTGAAAATATGTAAGTAGCATTAAAAATTTGAAATCCTCCGTAAGGGTCTTTCCTCAAACAAATTTTTTTTTTATTTCATATTCTTGGGTTTGGAAATGTGAATTTCAGAAAAAAAGTCATATAATTGTATATATACGTATATGTATAGCTAAAAAAGCGTATACTTTCTGTGAGAAGAGGTTTGGTGGGCCGCACTGTAGCACAGGTGGGAGAGCACTTGTCTGGATAACGAGAGGTCCTAGGTTCGGATCCCAGCGGAGCGGGGAAGGCGGTCCTTTTTTCAACAGAAAGTTGTTTCTAATTTCTTGTCATATTTTGTTGGAAATTTAATTATTTTGCTCAAAATCTAATTTTTGTGATCAAAATTTGTCTCCTTTATTTGCAAATGCAACTTTTTTATCGACATCACGTCTTCTTTGAATGAAAATACATCTGTGTTGGACTAGAAAATATTCTTTTTTCGGGTAATAAATAAAATAAAATCGTGTACCAAACTTTTACACGGTCGGAACCCGAAATAACTTATTTTATCATAGTGGATCATCGTCAAAGCATTAAATCTATTATTCTTTTTGTATTATAAAAGATGTAACTGCAGTAACATCCATGCAGTCTTTTAGAAAATGCGTCTCTTCGGCTTGGAAATTCGATTTTTTTGTTAAAATTAAACTTTTCTTGTTTAGAGTTTAATCTTTTTTGTTTCGGAATTCAGCTATTTGGTTGAAAAATCAGATTTTTCGGTCCAAAATTTACACGGAAAACTTCAAATTATAAATGAACATTTATGAAATTTGAACGTTTTTTTAAAGAAAACGAAAATTGAAATCTGCAATTCAAGGCCGGAAAATAATTCAAATCATTTGAAATTTAATAGTAATTTTAATTTAATGTTAATTTTAATTCATTTCTTATAATAATTATGTTTAAATGCTTTCAATATTAAGGATCTTTATAAAAATAATTACGAAGAACATTGATTCGACTTTTAGATTAAAGGAAAGAATCTTTAGATTTCGAGCGAATTTCTTTAGATTCCTCAGAATTCGCAGCATATAAAAGTTCCCTCAAATGTTCAAATCTATAAAAAACTCCCCTTACCTGTGAGCATTGATTCCGTGAAGAATATGTTGGACAGAGACAGAGATTCTGACAGAGATGAAGTAAAGTTGACAGGAGAAGCGATTGAAGAAACGGTAGTGATTTGGGAGTCAGTAAGTGGGGGTCAGTCTCGAGAATCCACCCCCTCCACTTCGAACAGATCTCTGCACTCAGACTGAATGGCAACTTGGCAAGTACTGGGGTTGGATTTCTCTCTCCCTCCGCGCGCTTCGAAATATGTTCAATTCACACATTACATTTTAGTTGAATAACTATCTCATTAGCTGTTTGAGTTTTGCAGATAGAAAAATGATTACTTATTGTAATGAAAGAGCAGATTTAGCTCTATCATCAGCTATGAAAACCCAAAAATCGATTTTTTTTCTCTATTAGAGTGCCACGTGAAACGGCAAAAATCCAAAGAGCTCTAAAAATCAAGTGAAATGCGGAAAATGATCCCAAACTCATTATATGTGACTTAGATCGAGGAAAGGGGCCCAGGTGCTAAACGTATAGAATCTCGAGAAATACGAGTTCGAATTTAACGGCTCATTCGATCGGCCGCTTCTTAAAGAATTCGTGAATGCAAAAAAGTTTATTTTGATTTTTTGGTCCTAAGGTTCCTTTTCTTGTTCCAAGTCAAAAATAATTATGAAAACAATTTTCAAAATGTTCAATTCATCATTTTTGTTTTCTGTGACGCGAACAAGAAGGAAAATGCGTACAGGAGTTTCACGCGTCAATTCTTAACGATCTTTATTCACGTGAGCGTTATTTCGTAATGAACCGGTAAATTTAGCCGCGTGCGACTTGTAGCTCGTAAAATATATCGGTTCGTTGGTCTAGGGGTATGATTCTCGCTTAGGGTGCGAGAGGTCCCGGGTTCAAATCCCGGACGAACCCAATTTTTTACATTTTTCCAAACCTGTTCTCATATTCATTCAACAATTTATATTTCTTTTTTAAATAATAATATGAAGTTGGATACGATCTTTCGGCAAATGAACAAAAAATAAACATGAATAAATTATTTATTCTCTGAAAATCAAAACTTGATCAATTAATAAGTGTGACAATAGAAGCGTATATAACTTACTAAATAAATATAATTCAGTAATCATTAAATTTAAGTAAAATTATCATTAGATTTGGAGTAGTTCAATGTTCTGTGTCAAATGTTGACAATTTTTCTCCTTCGAAATGGAGAGGATTAAATCGTTTAACTTTCCAAGTCAAAAAAAAAATTCAAAATCTGTGAAATTGATTCATTTTCAATTTAAGATTCCCAGAATTGAGTAATTTGAAATTTTATATCTTCAAGATCACCAACATTGTAATAATTGTTATTCAACTGAACAATCTTCTTGAATGAAAATAAAACTCCTTTTTTGAAAATTTATTTTTTTGGGATGAAAATTTAACTGTTTTGTAGGTGATTCTCCTTTCGAATGTAAAAATTAAACAATCTGTTTCAAATCTTTTTCCGTCTTCACTAGAAAACTTTTTTGGTTGAAAATTGAATAAATATGTAAGATGATCTGACAGTTTTGTTGAAAATTCAACTTGTTTGATTAAAATGATATATTTTCGAAATCTTTTTTTTTCAACTCAACAATTCTTTTGAATTAAAATTTAAACTCTTTTTTCGTAAATTTATTTCTTTGAGATTAACATTCAACGGGTTTTCAGGTAAGTCTTCTTTTCGATGTAAAAATTAAAAAATTTGTATGGAATTTTTCCCGCCTTGACTAAAAAACTTCTTTGGTTGGAAATTGAATTATTAAAAAAAATAATCCAACAGTTTGGTTGAAAATTTATATTTTCGACTTTGAATTCCAACAAATGAGATAGAATCCTTTTGTTCAACTGAACAATCTTTTTGAATAAAAATTTAAATTCGTTTTTTGAAACTTAATTTTTTCGACTTGGATGTACAACGAACAAGATAAAATTTTTCTTCCACTGAACTTTCTTTTTGATTGAAAATTAAACTAGATTTTTGAAAATTTATTTCTTTGGGATAAAAATTTAACTGTTTTTTAGATCATTCTTTTTTTCGATATAAAAATAAAACAATTTGTTTCGCCATTTTTTCCGTCTTGACTAAAAATTTTTTTTGGTTGAAAATTGAAATGATATGGAAGATGATCCAACAGTTCGATTGAAAATTCAACTACTTTGTTAAAAATTTATATTTTCGACTTGGACGTACAAAAAATGAGATAAAACTTTTTTTTCAACTGAAAAATCTTTTTGAATGAAAATTTGAATTCTTTTTTTTTTAAATTTATTCCTTTGGGATGAAAATTCAACCATTTAGTAGAAAGTTTATTTCGTGTCCGAAAAGTGAACGATGCGGTTGGAACTTTTCTTTTTTCAACTGAAAAATTCGTCTTCGTTGAATATAAGCCTTTTGTGAAATTTCTCTCTTTTGGTAGGAACTTCATATTTTAGTTGAAAATTCAAAAAATTTTTTGAATATATATCTTCTTCCCATAAAAATGAAATAGTTGTGGTAAAATTTGTTCTCTTTTTGAATGAATAATTTTTTTGAACGAAAATTAAATATTTTTCTTGAAGAATGGAAATTTTTGGTTGAAAAGGACGTTACTCGCTGGAAATTTATATTTTTGAATTGAAAACGCAATTTTTTGTTCCAAAGGATCTGTTTCGTTGGAAGTTCAAGACCTTTGCTAAAAATAAGCTTTTTTAAAATATCAAATTTAAGTTGAAATTTCAACCATTTTTTTGCAAACACATCTTTTTCGCATAAAAATTAAACACTTTCATATTCCCAGGTTAAAATTTCAACAATTTAGGTGTTATTCATTTCCGGCTCGAGCAGAATGAACTTTTTTGTTTAAAAATCAAGGTCTTTGTTGAAAGTTCGACTTTTTCATCAAAAATTCATATATTTTGTTGGGAAAAGTCTTTTTTGTAAAAAATTTATATTCTGGGTTAACAACTGATTGGAAATTGATGTTCTCCAGTTCAGAACTGTATTATTTGGTTACCAATAATTGATGTACATATTCTCATAAAATGTATAATATTTTTTTAATACACAATTATATTTCTTGATTGTAAATTCCAAAATATGTCTGATTAGTACCTGAATGGGAGATCTAGCTAGAGCCTGGATGAAACATCTCAATTTATAAATGAGTAATTAGATCTTTAAAGTATAATAATGATTCTCTCGGATACAGTATACAAGTCTGAATTAAACATTCACATAAATAATTTTCATGTAACAGGCCTTAAAACATAAATTTAAAAAAAAAAGTGGGCTCGTCCGGGATTTGAACCCGGGACCTCTCGCACCCAAAGCGAGAATCATACCCCTAGACCAACGAGCCGATATGTATAAACTTACGTACAATTTTAAGTGGTAAAATCGGTTGCAGGAAGAATTTACAATCTCTCAGCGTCAGCAGAAGTGAACGCATGAAGTTACATTCACCGGTTTCGAGTCTTCGATGGAGAACAAACGTGAACATACGTGAATGAATGTGTGTCGAGACCCACACATTTTTGTGCTGAGTTCTTCAAGATATAAAAATTGAATTCTACATCTCAAAAAGATAATTTTTCTTGAAATTAACTTTACCTCATATAATCTTCCATGTAGAATATCAAATCGGGATTTAGTAGGGCCCTGTATAGTTTTATCCATTTGTGATCAGGTGCTGATCGGGAAAAATTGTGAGGGCCCGACTAGTCCTGTAACGCTGTTCTAGGCAGGCTCTAGGAAGAACTCAAAAGGTTCTAATCAGACTATAATTTTAAACCCGAATTATTCTTCTGGACCTTTCCTTTCACTTGACTTTTATTTATTAAACATTGCAGAAATTGATAAATGAAATGAACTGGTACAAAATAGTACAATTTTTAACCAAAATTAATTTATCAATGAAGAAATACACAAAATTTCAACCACATTGTGGTATTTCCAAGCAAGAAATATTGATTTTTAACCAAAAGGGATATAATTTTTATAACAATGTATCAAATTTTGATCAAATAGTTCGATTCTTAATTATTAAACATGAATTTTAAGTTTCGAAACCAAGAAAAAATTTCCAGTACAAATTGTTGATTTTTCCACCGAAGGTGACAAATTATTCACCGAACCGATAATAATAACTTTCCAGCCCAGAAACATAAAGTTTCAACGAAACAGATTTTGTTTACTGATATAGATAAAATTTTGATGGAACTGTTGAATTCCCAACAATAGACATCGATAAAATTATTTTCGACAAAAGAGTTTCTTTCCGTCAAAGATAAATGAATGTCACACAAATAGTTGCATTTTTGACCCCAAAGTATGAATTTCCACCAGGAAAACTCCTGTTCAAAGAAACATTTTAGATAACAATAAAAATAGTTAAATTTCAAACGAAAATTGAATTTTCAAACAAATTAGATTTTTTAGTCAAGAAAAAAACAGATTTAACCCAAATTGTTGAATTTTCAAGCAAAAAAGATGTACCCTCCAGAAAATTGTTAATTCTTCAACTAAAAAAAAATCCTCACTTAAAAAAGAGAAATAAAAAGAGGACAATCCGGAAATATTTACATTCGACGGAAAAGTATTTTTGTAACCGAATCGTTCAAGTTTCAACAAAAGATACCCTTTTCAAACAAAGCATTGAATTTTCAACCTATAAATATAAATTTTTAGCAAAAAAAGTACGTTTAAACCAAAGATTTGAATTTTTTTTTACAAAGAGGATAAATTTTCAATCAAAAGAGAGTTTTTATCGAAGAAAAGAACAAATTTTACCCAAATTATCGAATTTACAACTCAAAAATATGGAATCTTGCCAAAAAGCTCCTTTCCAAACAAACAGTTTAATTTCTGAACAAAATAGTTGAATTTTTGATAAACAACTTAATTTTCAACCAAAAAAGATTTTACAGTCAAGAAGAAATCAAATTCTACCGAATTTGTTAGATTTGGGCCCAAAAGTATCAATTTCCACCAGAAAAGCTCTATTTAAAAAAAAATATTCCATTGAAACATAAAAATAGGTTAATTTTAAAGAAAAACGGACAATCCGAAAATATTTATGTTCTACAAAAAAGCATTTTTGTAACCGAATCGTTCAAGTTTCAACAAAAAATTGAATTTTCAACCCAAAAATATAAATTTCTAGCCAAGAAAGTACGTTTAAACCAAAAAATTGATTTTTTTAACAAAGTAGATAAATTTTCTATCAAAAGAGAGTTTTTATCGAAGAAAAGCAAAATTTTACCCAAATTATCAAATTTACAACTCGAAAATATGGAATCTTACCAAAAAGCTCCTTTCAAAACGAACAGTTTAAATTCTGACCAAAATAGTTGAATTTTTGATAAACAACTTAATTTTCAACCAAAAAATATTTTGCAGTCAAGAAGAAAACAAATTCCACCGAAATTGTTAGATTTGGACCTGCAAGTATAAATTTCCACCAGAAAAGCTCCTTCTCAAAAAAACATTTCTTTGAAACAAAAAAATAGGTTATTTTTAAAGAAAAAAGGACAATCCGGAAATATATAAATTCTACAAAAAAGCATCTTTGTAACCGAATCGTTCAAGTTTCAACAGAAAATTGAATTTTCAACCCAAAAATATGAATTTCTAGCGAAAAAGGACGTTTAAACCAAAAACTTGATTTTTTAACACAGAAGATAAATTTTCAATCAAAAGAGAGTTTTTATCGAAGAAAAGAACAAATTTTACCTAAATTATCGAATTTTTCAACTCGAAAATATGGAATCAAGTTCATAGAATTTTCAACTGGAGGAAAAGGAAATTTCTACCAAAAGAGAAGAATTTTCATATGAAAAAGACAACTTTTCTGCAAAACTAAAGAAGTCCTCGACCCTTGAATGTGAGATCTCAACGAACAAGGTCATTTTTATCTTGTTTTTCGATTTCCCACCAAATTAGTTGAATTTCGACCTCAAAAAACCGAATTTTCAACACCATATAAATGAAATTTTTGACAAAACACATCTCGATAAGTGTTTTTACATAAATTCAACTTATTTGTTGAAACATCTACTCTTTTGTTGAAAAATCGACTGTAATAGTAGAGAACTCAACAAACTGGTTGAAAATGAGCTTCTTTTTTCAAAATTTATATTTTGCAATCCAAGTTTATCCATTGTGTACAAAATTTGTTTATTTTGTTTCCAAATTACTCTCTTTTGGCACAAATTTGATTTATTCCTGATTTGAACATTCAAGGATTTCCTTTAAAAAGGACCTTTTTTGTTAAAAATCCAATAATTTAGTTAAAAATGAGCTATATTGTTAAAGCCATCATTTTCAGTTTGGAAATTCAACTTCTTTGGATAAAATTCGTCTCTTTGGATCAAAGCTCCTTATATTTTAGTATAGAAAACTGTTTCCCGTTAAAATTGTTCTGTTGAAAAATCAAATTTTCTCAGAAAAATCAGGTCTTCTCTCGAAAGAACCATTTTCTCCGAAAATTGAACTCTTTTGTTAGGCTTCCACCGATTCTGTTGAAAAGGATATGTTTTGATGGAAAATTCTATTTTTTGTTTAAATTTCAACGGTTTCGTAGAGGATTCTTTGTTTTCCTAAAAAATTTATCAATTTGTTTGAATTTTTTTCTACCTAGTTGAAATTTTAAATGTTAGTTTGATTATAGAACTGTTGTTGTAAAAAATCTGACTATTATGGTGGAAAATAGTTGTTTTTTTTGGTTTAAATATCTTTCTTTGTAACTACTAATTCAAATCTCATATTTTGGTGGGGAATTAAACTTTTCTGTTTAAATTCTTCTTTTCATTGTGAATTATTTGGTTGGGTATCCTTTCTTTTTGTTTGAACAGTAATTCCTCTAGCTTAAAAACCCACGATTTTTTTGAAATAGTGTAAAAAATTCGTCTTTTTGTGGTTCACAAATAATGTTATTTTTTTGTAGAAATTTTATTATTAAAGTTGAAACATAGTTGCATTTTTAGTAATTAATAACATTCTCATTGAATCTAGATGGAAGATTGGAACCTTTTTGGTTGAAAGTTAGTTTTTTCCTCGACCAAGAATTCTTTCGGGGTTGTAAATTAAACTATTCGGTTGAAAACGAATTTTTTTGTGAAAGAATCCATAATTTGAACTTTACTGTATGTTAAAAATTAAGCTCTTATGCTGGGAATTTTTTATTTCCTAATTGAAAAGTCAAAAATTCCAAAAAAAGTCTTCTCATTATTCCAAAATTCGATTGTTTTGTTAGAAAAAGCATTCTTTTTAGCGTGAGAATTCAACAGCTAACTCCCTTTTTTTCTTGTATAAAACAATTTTTCTTGATGAAAAATTAAACAATTTATGTGAAATTTGTTTTCTTCTTGACAAAGAAATCTTTTTTGTATGGAACTTCAACTTTTCTTACGCAAATTTATTGTTATTGTTATTTATTTATTGTTACTGTTCCTAAGAACATTTCCTACGCACAGTTCCTTAAAAATTACGTAACTCATTTTTCACATTGTAATATAAAAATATCATCCTCTGTTCACATAACAGTTCTGTCACCTCAGCGTAATATCTGCTATAAAACAATGTTACCTTTTTGATATATTATAATAATTATAGCACGCGTTAACTAGGAAAGTTCAAATAAATAAAATACACTTTTCATTATTTCTTCGTGATGGAAGAGGGGGGGGGGCAGATACCTTTTTCCATTAGAAAATACAAAAAAAAAGAGGTGTAAAAAATATCTAAACAATTTAATGCCTCATATGTGAAATCAAATTTTCCCTCAGAATCTGATAAGAAAAAATTTAAAAAAAGTGGGCTCGTCCGGGATTTGAACCCGGGACCTCTCGCACCCAAAGCGAGAATCATACCCCTAGACCAACGAGCCATTGTTGCAAAAAAAGCCTCTTTACAACTGTAATCACCGACCTACAAACTTTTGTAAAGAATTTCAGTTACGAAACATAAATTGGAGCTCACGAATAAGCAGAATTGCAATTTCAGTGAGGAAATTGCTAAAATTATGTATGCACTTTGTCTCCAATGGTGCGTTTGATATCCTCATTTTCTTTATTAATTTAGAGGTTATTTAAGAAAAAAATCTGAATAAACTTGGAATCGCTCATAAGCAGTGGCATCTGAGACAAAAAAAATAGATTACAACGTATTCGAATTATTTTTATAAACCAATTTCAAAGATAGTTAAAAAATCAAAATTACATCTTTTCTAGCAAATCTACTCCCTTTCCCAATGTCAGAAGTGCAAAATGATATAAAAAAAAGAATTACCCAAAAAGGAGGTCTGCTTAACCTCTTTGCAGTTGCATTTTTAACCATGAAGACAAAGTTGCTACAAATAGTCCATTTCCAACAAGATAGTTGAATTTTATACCAATATAGTATTGTTTATAGGTAATAAAACACTGTGATAACAGAGAATTAATATTTAATTTTAAAAAATTAGATGCATTCCACCAAGACGAGTTTTTAAACATAACTGTTGAATCTTGGTTTGAATTTGTCTTTTTTTGGTAGGAAATCGCTCTTCTGTTTTTGAATAAAATTATAAATAATTTGATTTGAAAAATCAAAAAATTGAATACAGCTTTCTGAGATAAAAAGGACCGACTTCCCCGCTTTGCCGAGATCTGAACCCAGGACCCTTCGTTATCCAGACGAGTGCTCTCCCAACTGAGCTACGGAACGGCCCAAAATCAATTTATAACAAATTGGAAGAAGAGGTTGAAAATTTGAATATTATTTCGGAAATTTGTTTTTTTGGTAGAAAATAAATCTTTGGGTTTTGAACAAAATAATGGATCTTCTAATGATAAAAAATTCATTTATAACAAATTACTGCCAGTTTCAGTCAAGTAACTGAATTTGCTTTGGTAAAATGAATCATCGAAGGGAAGACGACTTTATTAAAAATTTAATTTTTTGGTAGAAGATAAATCTTCTGTTTTTAAACCAATTCATGAATCTTTGAATGGAACAAAATTAATTGATAACAAATAAGTGCCAGTTTCAGACAATTGATTGAATTTTTCTGGAAAAAAGAATTTCCGGAAAGAAGACGTTTTTTAAACGAAATATTTGAATCCTCAATCGAAACAGATTAGAAATTCTAATATTTCTTGAAAATCTTATTTTTTGATAAAAATTCTTCTTCTTGTTTAAACATTAATTTTTCTAGTTGAAAATTGAACCGCTTGTTTTAAACTTGAACTATCCTCTTGAAAATTCACTTTTTTGCTTAAGCCAGTGTTAGTTTGATAATAAAAGTATTTTAATGAAATTTTATTTACCTGGTTCAAATTTGTTTTTTTCCTAATTGAAAAGTTAACTATTCCGTTTTCTCAAAAATATTTATCTTTTTTCCAGAAATTGAATTTCGATTCAAGAAAGATGGAAATTCCAACTAAAAAGTGTAAACTTCAATTCAAAAAGAAGAATTTCCAATTGAAAAAAAGATTTTTCGACAAAGTAGATGAATTTTCTAAACAAAAAATACCAATTTATATTTTTGATAGAATAATTGAATATTCAAAAGAATCTCTGATTTTTGGAAATATGAAATATGAGAATAAATATAAGTTTCTAACTTATAAAAATTAATTTTCAATCAAATATGAAAATTTTCAATGAAAAAATAATCAATTAGTAACCATGCAGTTGCATTTACAATCAACTTGTTTAACTTCCAAATTGAAGAGATGTATTTCCAACAAAATAGTTCAATTTTTAACCAAATAGTTCCATTTTGAACTATCATTATCAGATTTTCGACTAAATTGTCAAATTTCAAACAGGGAGACAGAGAAGAATTGGTGGATTTTTTGACAAAATATTCGAATTCGTGACAAAACAGTTAACATTCAAACTAATGTGACATATTTAACTAGATTTTAGAATTATGAATAAAAAAAGATGAATTCTGAAGCAAAAATATAGTTCTAGATTTTTTAATACAAAGGATTGACTTTCAACGAAATTTGTATGAAACATAATTCCCTCCGCACCCTAGGAGTGTGACTAACATTTTCAAACGGCCACTCGTTATTCTTTCGTGGATATAAGAAGTAAAGAAAAAAAATTGGGCTCGTCCGGGATTTGAACCCGGGACCTCTCGCACCCTAAGCGAAAATCATACCCCTAGACCAACGAACCGCTGTATATTTGGAGATAAGTTATACGCATCTAAACTTTCATCTTCATATAACAAGATATTGCGCTAAACGGAAAGTGGAACGCTTTCGTCCCACTTATTTCTTGTTATTGAACTTGTTATTCCAGTAGCGGTTCTGGAGGGGGGAACAGCGAAATAAAAAAAAGATTTTAGTTCAAAACGGTTCAAGATCAGAAATCATACGTTATACGGAACAGTGTATTTTACTAGAAAGGTAGAAAAAAAAATACAAATAAGGCAAATGAAAAATAATCTGATTATCAGCAACTTTTTCTAGCTCATCTCTTCAGAGGCGCCCTATGATTTTCTCCTTAAATAATACTTCAATATATATATAATCAATCCAGCGAGATTGGAAAAAAACGCTAACAATTTTTCAATAAAAAAACTGGGCTCGTCCGGGATTTGAACCCGGGACCTCTCGCACCCAAAGCGAGAATCATACCCCTAGACCAACGAGCCGCTATGCTAAAAATGTGTTTCCGTAATCATATTTCTCGACGTACAACTTTTAAGCGAGAAAGAATTTCATAAACGATTACGGAAGATAAATTGGAACTCATGCGTAAGCAAAATTGCCTCCGGTTACTGCACACATGCGACACCATTCTTCTTGATTGAAAAAAATTAATGGGAATTCAATTGCACGGGAAAAATAGGGTAAGAGATGTAGCCAATCACTATTTTGTGACCATTCACCAACCCTTTTTTTTTAGGGCGTCCTTTAAGGGTTCGGAATGTGACTGATCACTCTTCTGTGACCAGTCAATGTTAGTTTCCATTTGTGACGGCCCACTATTTTGTGACTGCTCAATGTAACTCTTTGTTTGGGCGACTTTGAAAAGGGTTCAGATGTGACCAAACACTCTTCAGGGGCCAGGCACTGAAAATTTTTTTGCGGAGGCGTCCTTGAGAAGGGTTATCCTTATGACCATCTACTCTTCTGTGACCAGTCAATCTGACTTTGTATTTGGGACAAACTGGAAAAGGGTCCACGATGTTACATATTAGTCTTCTATGACCAGTGAAGGATACTTCTCGTGTTTGAGGGTGACCCTGCAAAGAGTTTGAGGGGCCAACCACTCTTCTGTGACCAGTCAATGTTAATTTTTA
>WSXT02000001.1:227331-238420 GCA_011762715.2 Neuroterus valhalla
ATCGATTTTAAACTCGAACTGACATGTAAATGATACTATTACCGAACTTTACGGTCACTAGTGTGGAAAAGTACACTTTTCCACACGAACTCATCAACGATCGTGGAATCGATCATTTTCGCTGTTTTCCACCAAGCCTCCAAAATCGTGTTTTCCGAGTGAATGTGAAAGCAAAGGATTTTTTACTTCACTTCGATCTCCTACCTCTAGATTTGGACGAAATAAGATGGAATCTAGAATCGCATCAATGATTGGGTCAAAATGAGTTATTACTTCGAAAATGTTGGTTACTTATGATGATGTTCGATGACGGACAACTTTCGACTGTTGGACCTCGAACTATAATGGAGCGTTTCTTATCTGATCACAGCAGAACGTGTTGCAAGTGCAAATTATCAGGGGTCATATTCCAATTGTATGGAACCCGTGCATGAAATGTCAAGAAGTTCTTAGCGATAGAAACAGAGCGTGTTATGCACACTCTGAGCACTTATACCACATTCTTTCTGAAACGCAAAAACGCAAAAACGACGTATCTTCACAGACAGAATGCGACCCTGAGAGTATTCATTACGATCTTCGTCTATCTTATAATGATGTCCGCGACTCTGGCCTACCTTATGCTTCAAGGAAAATGGATTCAACTGTCGAGAACGAGTGCGAATTTTATAAGAACTACAAGTTTGATCCAATATCTCGTATTGGACACAAGAGGCCTGACATGATTCTTGTGGGCCAAGAAAACAGAACTACTTTCGTGATAGAATTCTCGGCTACAGATGAAAGTTAAATCACAGTCAAAAAGAAAAGAAAAAGGAAACGTGGGAAAAGTATTGAGACTTTACTTGCGAGATGAATGCAGAAAGCTGTCATTCTTGATTCGCTCCGTGTCCTCAAGATATACGAGGGTTTCGTCGGCCCTTCATTGTGATTCCATCGTGCCATGTGGTCACCAATCTCACAATTGCGAGCCGTAGAAATAGTTTTAATTCACCGTGGTTATATTAAGAACGCTACAGTGTAAAGCATCGTATGAAAGCTAAACGGCCCCTGGATGACGGTGACTCTGGCATACTGGGCGACCTCCTAGAGTATGCTGCCCTACCCTTGCATGCAGGGCCCTGCAAGTGTAGACGAACCCTTACCTCAGCTGCTCGAGGGAAGAACTAAAGCAACAAAAAAACAGTTGTGAATGCGGTTGTAAATAATTAATAGCGTGAAAATGGGCCGCAGGCGGAGGAAGGAAATGAAATTAAGACCAACTGCGGAAATAAGGCATCCCTGAGGGATGATGTCGATTTCATGACATAGAGCAATAATAACATCCAGGTTCCTCTCAAATCTAAAGATCTGGCTGAAATAGATGCCGTATTGCCGATGTATTTTGGCCGATTCACATCCAAGGGTGAAGCCGAAGATGGGTTGAAAAAACATAAGGCGCTTACATCAACTGAACAAGATATAAGATATAAGATTCTCACACCTATCCTGAGTGACAGGATTATTTAAACAATCGAGCCTGTGTGCAGAGATATAGGAAAATAACGCAGATTGAAGAGAGGCGCCGAAGGCTGTCGGGATAATCATCTCTCTGTTGAAAACCCTGAAGGCTCAACCACATATATTGGGGAAAAAAGAAAAATATGTAAACTCCTCTGAAAAAAAGGATTAACAACCTCATCTGGAAAACATAGTTTGACAACTAACAGCGTCACCTTCCACAGAAGCGTATTCCAGAGCAACACCATGACCACTCTTCTCATTTGCATCACATTTTTTCTAATATCTCTCGAACCACGCAATTTTCATGGGATCCTCTATGGCGGAGCTAATTATCGTTAGCATAACGTCACTCATATACTTCATATGGACAACTAGAAGATATATGCTTCTGGAAAAGGGCATCTTAAGGATGCTCTGAGGATCCTCGAGAAGTACATATGAAAAATTGGTACGAACTTTGGATTGGACAGATGTGCCAAGGAATATCGGCAGCGTGGTCGATTTGCAGTCACTTGCGAGGACCCTGAGCTTGCTAAAGGAAGATTTTTGAAGCAGATACAAACATATTCTACGATAGATTTGGTCGTCCAATCTGCCAGCTTTCAAAAAGAAATCTACGACTAATATCTTGGTCGTTCTGGTTCTACTCTATTCGTTTGTGGTGGTTTCGTGGGCGAAGCACGAGCTCAAGGTCCTCGACATTGCTAAGCGTAAAGATTATGCATATGAAGCAGAGCTCGCATATCAACTCGTCCGTTATGCGCCTATAAATCGTTCACCGTATTGGCGGAAGCTGTATTCTCAACTTTCAATATCTTCATAAACAAATTATCCTGGGTACAGAAAAAACCAGCTCAAAAAGAATAGATCCTCTCCTGACACTAGTCAGGAGTCACGCGAAGGAGCGTTCTTTTACAAGACCGCGGAGCAGGCGGCCGAAAGCCTAGACTTGGATCCTAACGTCGGACGTGCGGACAGTGCATTGCAACATCTATATTTCTTACTTCTAAGAGCGCAGGTGGAGAAATCAGAGGTGGAGAACTTTCGAGAACAAGTGGGCGACAATAAAATGGACGGAAACTTTGACAGGAATGTGAAAGACCAGCCTTTGTCAAATGAGCTAACGTGTCCTTCTATTGAATCACGAGGCTTGATTCGGGGACAAAGAGTTATATTTTCGCGGGTCAGGATGGTGCCAGAAACATTCTAAGCACCTATGGAACATACTGCATGGGTGTCCTATTCAAATGGACTTATTTTCGAGAGCGAGGATTGCCGACTTCACTGCAACCGCACGTTTTTGAAAATAGTGCGCAATGAAAATACGATGCCTGACATCGTACTCTTTCACAAACAGAAACTAAGTTCGTGATCGAATTTCCAGCTCCGGCCGAGAGTAAAATCACAGTCAAGGAGACTGGAAAGAAGAAGAGGTATTAAGACCTTGAAAGGAAGCTGCAGCAACTCAGCCCAAAATATTCGGTCGAAATAATTGTCCTTGTCATTGATGCTCTCCGAGGTGCGAAGTTAATACTGGTTCAAAACGTCTGCGCCATTTCTGCGTTTCCAGAATCATGCTGTGGCAGTCGCAATATAAATGCAGAGGGCTGGCATTCTTGGTTCACTCTATATCCTGAAGACATACGAGGTTTTCACCTCGTTACTACAGGGAGCCAGTGTCATTTTCCTTAATAGCAGTCGCTCCCAAGGATACCCTGCTGTGGTTGTTCGGAAATTTTTTCAATTATATTTATATAGCCTACCATTTGATAACTGTGTGGAGTATCTGGATGACTCAGAGGTGGAGTGCCAATACTTAATGATTCTGATGGTTGACTGGTTAGTTGAACTAATTTATGTTGCAAATCAGCAATCGTTTGTGGTCCTCCAGAAATTAAATCCGATAGTTTATCTAAAGAGTTTTGCTGACTAAGTTTTCGATGTTGTGGCTGATGAACTATTGGTTGCTGTACTAACTGGCTTGGGTCAACTAGACCTACTATGGTATGTTCTGGCGTATTGTCGACACTAGACCCTTCATTTTCTGAGGCCACGAGTTGATAATCGAAACTGGTACGCCTAAGAATAAAGCATTGCATCAAAAAACTGTTTTTATAAATCCACACAGAGATATTATTTCAGAAAAACTTTACTTTGATACGTAACTAGTGACTGAAGGAAAGTACCTGCTTGAATTGATACAGTCTGCACTGCCTTCAATCTCGCTTGTTTTTGAATTCTTCTCGTCGTGAATTTGTATATACGGTTGATATTGATCCTCGATATTATCCAGTTGTTGCAACTGTGATGGAAGTTGAATAGACGTACCTTGTTGTATGGCAGTCGGATTTGGCACTAGATGAACCTTTTCCATCGACTGTGATTGCATTAAGTTTGGTATCAATGAAGTTCCATAAGGAGAACCTAGTCGTTGCTTTAGAACAGAAGCGTCGGACAAAAGTCCCAGATTTTGACTCTGCAGATTAGGCTGATTCTGTGTAATATTAGAATTTAATATGTCGATTGCCTGCTGTTGACACATCGATTGTTGTACTTGGATTTGATTATTAATTTTTGATATTTGTGGATTCTGGATATTTTGCTGAAAACTTGGCGTACTTTGTGTACATTTCTGAACATTCGATTGCAAATGTGTCATAACTTGTATATTTTGTTGAGATCCTTCAGGCTGAATTGGTTGAAAGTATTGCTCTGAATGAAATGGAGGTTTGTATTCAGTAAGAGTTGTTGCTGTATTCAAGTTCAAGGACTGCTCATGAGCACTTAAAGAATGAGGCGTTACTGACTTAGTTTTCGGGTTAGAAAGAATATTTGCCAAATTTTGTGCCAAATCTGGGAGAGTAGATGATACCTCTTTCGTTTTTATCTTCGAATTTATTTCATTTGGTACAGCAGACTGAGCCGGAAAAGGAAGAGTTGAACTTCCTGAAACAGGTGGTGCGTTCTGATGAACAGCAGTCGATGATGGTAGAACATCTGCAACGCTTATATGAGAAAGCGAATTATTAGAAATGTCTTGATGCATAAATTGAGTATGCTGGACAGTTTGCAAGGGTAGACTCGGCAGAATAGACGGAACTTTTTCGTCTTCATTAATGCCGGACAATTCAGATGGTTGAGAATCACTCGACATATTGGAAGCAACAGAAATATTCGAAATTCTTCTATTCTTCTCATCACTAATAAATTGCAATTGCGATTGTTGGAGGACAAGTAAATTATTATGCATTTGACATGATTGATTCATATCTTGTTGATTATGTTGCTGCTGTTGCTGCAACACAGTGCACTCATTCAAAGAACATTGACTGTGAATTGTTTGAGGTATAATAACATTCTGTTGTGATTGCTGAAGTATTAATTTCGATGAATCATTGGAGTACGCATGAACTTCACTTTGTTGTACTTGTAAATCTAATTGCATCATAGGTGAATCCTGATCACCAACAACTGGCGGTTGGATTGCGCTGATGTCTATTGGTTGTTGAATAAAATTGTGAAGAGTGACTTCAGAAACTTGTATCAGCGAATTTTCATCGACAGTACTCAACTGCTCACCTGCTGTTCTTGAAACTTCTGCGTTATCCGTTTCATTCAAAATAACTTCCGGAACTGTTTCTGTTAGATCTGAGTCTTCTATCTGATTTAATTTCTCATTACTTTCTTCTTGGCTAGTCGATTCATGTTGATCTGAGATGAGATTTTGTTCAAAGACGGGACTAACTAAGAAGCGAGAAATTTTGCGAACAGGTATAATCTTTTCTTTCCTTTGTTCTAGTTCAGGACTACTAGAAATATCCATTTCGTTTTGCAAAATTTCTTCTTGTAAATCGGAATAGTGTTTAATTTCGTCATGCTGTTCATTGATTTGAAAAGATAAATTATGGGTATCTTCATTTGAGTTAGCGCATGTATAAATAGATGAAATTTCAGAAGTAACAGGTGAAGGTCCGACCTCATTTTGATATAAGTTTGCTTCTGCTATAGTTTCCGTCGGTAAAAAAGAATGTAAATTTTCTTGACTATTGCACAATTCATTAAGAACATTGGTAGGAGTTAATACATCAGTGTTTTGAGTGCAAGTGGACGAGCGCCTGGAACCATCAGCTGAATTACTTGAACCATTCTGCTCCTCAAGCGTTTGACTATGTTCTGCTTTATGCAGAGCAGAATTTGTGATTTGAGATATAATTTGATCGATTGGAAGTAATTTTGTGGGTGTAGATGTATTAGAAGTCTCATCCCTCTACAATAATATAAATGCTGAATTAGTATAACTACTAAAAGATATTTTGTAACATAATAAAAAATATAATAACACTAGCGAGATGTAAATTGAAAAAACAAAGGAAAGTGATTAACTCACCGAACGATGCCTTCGATGCACTTTGTACGAAGATCGGTGGCTGCTTTGACGAGTTAGCGAGCCATGTCTCACCTGCTGCGTCCAAAATCAAATATGGCAATTAAATTGATTTCCCATCTTAACTATCACGTGTCATATAATTTTAATATTGATCTGTTTTTCTTAATTAGCTGGGTTTTGGTATGCAATGTCGTCGAAATTTCGAAAAATAAAAATCATTTTTTTTCTTGGCCAACTAATTGTGGGGGGTTTGAGAAAGAACATGTAACAAGTGAAATGCGGATTTTTGAATACATTGAAATTTTTCAAACTTGTATTAATTCCGCATAATCTTGTAAAATATAAGAATTTTCACAATCTTGTTTAGAAAATATCAAGCCTTACCATACTAAAATCTAAGATTAACTACTGTAAAACTAGGCTAAGTGGCGCATTTTCGGGGAAAGCGGCAGACAATCTATTCTGTATATGAAACGAGATACTGCTCCTTCTACTTTCTTCAATGAAAGTTTTACAATTGTTAATTGCAAGCCTTCATGTTTTTTACTCTAGGAGAAGCAAATATACCATTCAGAAATGCAGAACCAAGTGTACAGGGTGTATAATGATCTGTAATCCACTCATTCACTTTGTCTGAATTAAAGCTTTTGTGTTTCTGAGCGATTTTTTTTTTTCATTACGTAAATTCTTTTTATTACGTCAATGTAACAGCCTATTGGTATGCGCCAGTTCTGCTGACCATTAAAAACCCCAGTAAGTGACATTTGTGATTAATTATTTTCAGCATATTTTCAATGAAGAACAACCTCTATGGCAAATGTCACTCACTATGTTCTCCATTGGGCAGCAGAGTCTGTCATCTTAGAAGGTTGTTCTACCAGCTAAAAGCAAGATAAATTTGATCCCCTTGCATGGAAATGCTTTATTATTAGTTTCCAAGTTATCCCATTTTTATTACTTAGTTTCAGGATCGTGATTTGAGAATGCTATAGTCTTCAACGAAGTTCGCAATTTTTTCTTTTCCTACGCTTCAAGTTCTAATCCATCAATTGTTAGAGCTTCCAACCGAAAATCGTTTAATTTTCTAAGTTTCTAGGATGGTTAAACTTTTGAGTGGTACTATTTGAAATTCTTTGATCCTAAACGACATAAACGACAATGCATTTGTTTTCTACCTTACTCTCCTCTTTTAGTTTTGGAAAGTCTATTCAATCACTAACAATGCCACTTGATACTCAATATGTCTGAAAACACGTCCGAATATATCGTTTTAAAAATATTTCAAGCTGTTAACAGAACGAAGCTTTCTACATTAGAGAGAAAAATTTGAAGAAAGAAAACTTTGATCATCAACTGGTATTAATGAAAAGTTGAACATTTTTGTACTATAACCTCGAACTTTTCCTTTCAACTATCACATCAGAATCTTTGGAGCACGACAGTATCGGACTCCGCGCGAAGCTAGCCTGAGACACAATATATAAATGTAATTTTACTGGCATCATAACTTAATGTGCGTTTAGAAACAGCTGTGTTAATGGGCCCAATTATTCACTTCGCACATTCTTCCGAAGCAAAATAAATCAGGCTTACCCACGTGTAAGGGGAACTCCACGTGCAGCCACGAACATCAATTTTGGCAGGCTCACGAGCAGAGGCTAAGCAGTTCAACGACTGAACATATGAAGCATATAGCATATGACCCAGAGTTTTTCGGTAAGTCCCATTAATTTTCTAGTGCTCATTTTTGAAATACTTTACGGGTTATTTTCCAGAGAAAAGAAGAATAATTACAATGGTGCTTGCTTTGCGTGTTAATCTAGCTTGGCTTATTTTCGATAAAAGTTTATACTGAGACTAACCGAATTTAATGTGCCTTGTCTGATATAATTAAGTTTCGCTCTTTCGAAACCACTTCTTGCTTTTAGGTTTAATTCCGTGAAGGTTTTCAGAGGAGAATAATGACTTAATATGGTAGATCCAAGCCACCAGGCGTATTAATTATTTGCAAGACCCGTGATGACGTTTCCTTCTTCCAGCTGACTACGTTAATGTTCCACTTGGAAAGCTAACAATATAAATAATCCTTTGATTTGTTTCGTTCCAGAAGATCAAAAAGCCTAGATTCTTCGAAACGCTTCCAAAGTTTCATGAAACTTCGAAAACCTTCACCTTCTTTGACTTCGTCATGTTTGGCGTGTCTCATTGGCAGAGTGATGGCTCGGTCTCCTCCAGACAGTTCAGCCTAAACCGAATTCGCCAACAGATAGTCCAGAGTTCCTCGGTAAGTGCGATCAATTTCCTGGTGCTAACTTCTTGAATACCTCAAAGGTTTCTGTTAGTGAGAGAAAGGGGAAATACACATTATATCTGGAGTCGGATTAGCTAACTTGTTAATTGTTCCGTGTCTGAATAGCTCATTGCTTCATGGCTTTGCTGTTCAAATTTATTATCATTGCTCTTCATTTACATAAACTAGTTTCATGAAAATTTCGATCTTTTACTCAATTTTTAGTGTGCTTGCTATGTTTTCTAATCTATCTCGACTTCTTTTCATCACAAATTCATGTTCACACTAACGGACTTCAATGTGGCTCATATACTATGGCTAATATCCGCTCCTTCGAAACTACTCCTCGCTTTTAGGCTAAGTACTGTGAAGGTTTTCAGAGAAGAATATTGACTGAATAGAGCAGATCCATCATCCATGCCACCACGCGTGTTAACTATTTCCAAGCCCCGTAATGATTCTTCCTTCTTCCAGATGATTATGTTGTTGTCCCAGCTTGGTTAGCTATCATTATAAATAAAGCTTTGAAATTTTTCGTTTCTGCAGATCGAGGAGCCCACATTACAAATACGTGCTTCTTGTTATGAAATTCATCTTCTTGATTAAAAATCATCTCTTGGGTTAGAAATCCAATTATTTGGTTTATTGTTGAACTTCTTTGTTGAAAATTCATTTTTTGATTGGAAATACGTACTCTTATTCGCAACTTCATCTCTTCTGTTGCCAGACTATTTAGACTCGGACATAAACAACTCAGACCAAACAAGATTTCACATTTCATAGAATTGGAGGATCATAAATTAAGAGAGTTAGTTGACACCGGTAAAACTCACTCAGACATTGATAAAAAATTTATAAAACGATAGAAGGACTAAAATAGGAAATTAAAAAACAATTAAACATTCTAATTCCAATTAAATTAGGTCATACAGAAAAATATTTTTGATTCCGGCTGGTACAAGAAATAAGATCGGCGGGATTGATAGGATGTGATATGATAGAAGAATTAGGTTTGAAAATGGATTATGAAAAAGAGATTTGATGGGTACCAGAATTATCAAATATAAAATATTCTATACATAGGAAATTGACTCAAATGCAGGAACCGGTGAATAATGATATCGAACGAAAACAGAATAGATTGGTTCAAGATAATAAATTAAAATTCGGATCAAAGATTAGCCTGCAAAATAAGATGCATGGGCACCAATAGATTAGATAAGCAGGCTAGTCAAAACATGAACAGACAGAACGAAGAATTACATGAATATAGAAGTAAAATGAAGAGCGAAAAAAACTGAATATGAATTTACATGCGAAGAAAAGAGATAAAGCATTAGAAAGAAAATATAAAGGCCCCTCAGAATGTAGTGAAGGGAAAAAAGTGTAAATTAATGGAAATGAAGGATACGATTGAGGAAAAAATGCCTCCATCAAAGAAAAATTATTTGGAATAAAGTAAAGTTATAAGCATGGTTTTAGAAAAAATATTATACCATTAGGCAAAATCCCTTTCGAGGTAAGCGTAACTCGTTTGGTTCCAGCCCTGCTGTACTACTGAAAAATGGAAAATTCATGTGGAAAGATTTAAAAGTGGAATTGACATGGGAAATTTCGGGCAAGGGATGCGTATGAAAAGGAGGCAGGGATAGGTATAAGATCAGTCTTAGGATTCATTGCATGTTTTTGGCGAACAGAAAAAAACTGATTCCATTTTTAATCCTAATTTTCTAATCGAAAAGCTCCACTTGAAACGCGGCATATTTAGTAAAGAGAGGCTCTAATTGAATTGTTAGGCAGAATGGATATACGCGAGGCAACCTCGGCACCATGAGAGGTAAGGCCTGATAAAAAAATACACAGTAAAAGTGACTCCAGCCTGTTTTTGCTTCAAACGAAACACTCGTCCTGTGCAACATCGCTCCGAAACGGGTCGCTTCCTGATGTCCCTAGCAAACAACCCGCACAAAGAGTTTCGTGAAGCCATTAAAATAATACACTAAGCGATATCCTTACACGGGCAAATTAGTATCCAAAATCGTTCGTTTCAGGCTTCATACTTTTCCTTATATCCAATTACTTTTCAAACATCCCTATCCTGGCATTTATATCTAGCTTCTTTCACAACCATGCATATTTTCATACCAGCCACGGTGCTTCTACGGCTCTTCATATTTCTCCTTTTAGAATCTTATTCACACATTCTATCCATTCCTTCTTTGGTATGCCTCTGGGTGCGTTGCCATTCAGCCTGCCTAGATAAACTTGCTTTGTTGATCGTTCTTCATCCATTCTCTTAACGTGACCAAACCATCTCAGTAAATTTCTTTCATTCTTGACAAAAAGCGTTTCTTCTACACGACGTTCTTTGAGAACCCACTCATTACTCACTTTGTCAATAAGCGTTTTACCGCACACATTACGCAGAAATTGCATGCCGATCGCGTTGAGTTTACTCTTGTTCTTATCTTGTTATGTCTAGGTCCCGCTGCGGTACAGTACAGTTGGTGCTAGCATAGAATTATATATAGCAATTTAGGCTTTGCTTGTTACAGTTCTACTTTTAGTAATGCCCCGTACACTGCTGATAATCTTTCTACCCTTATTTATACGTCAGGAAATCTCTGCATCTATCTTCCCGGCAGCAGTGAATAAGCTTCCACGGTACACGAAACTAACAACTCGTTCTATCTTTTTTCCACTTAGGGTAATATTGCATTTTGTTTTCGCATCCTTACTTTCAAACACAATAATTTTTTTTTATTCACGTTAGTGTTAAGGCCCATGCTTGTCATGCTGGTATGCAGTCTGCTCAACATTCTCTGCAAATTTTAAGTTTGATGTTACAGTTTTTGACCAGGCATGTCTATTTATGTTATGATGTTGATGTTTTTGTCTACTTGGTCTTA
>WSXT02000001.1:245828-268549 GCA_011762715.2 Neuroterus valhalla
TTCAACAAACATTGCCGATCTAGCACTTGTTTTGACCTGATTCTAAACAATTTGATTTCATCGAAAAATCAAATTTTAATTGAGCTATATTTCTATGTGCTATTAATTTTATTTGATAATTATGAATGGATTATTTTTGTTACATTTCCAAATTTTAATTTAAAAAATATATATATAATAATTCTGTTCAGAAGCTTAAGTTTGTCTTCATTCTTGAAATATTCTTAGCTTTATATGATAACATAAAAAGTATTTTTTTGAGAGTATCAAGAAATTCTCCCTGCGTATTTACTATATGCATTTTACGTAATTTAATGTGTTTTTTCCTATTTTTAACTAATTGATTTATGGAGAGTGTGTATTTCATGTCCTAGGATAGCATCAGACATTTTTTTCGACTCTACTTTGTATAGAAACTCATTTATTTAAAATTTTATAATATTTGCCAATAAGTATAATGCATTCTTGAAGCGTGCCGCGTGCATCGCCGCCCTGGTGAGGAAGTTTCGCACACAGAAACTATCATCACTAAGGAACGCCATTTTTCTTATTAGTCGGGTAGGGCTGTTTTAAACATACGCGTAGACTGAAACTAACCTGAAAATGTAGTAGCCATTGGACGATGAGGAATTAGAAGATAATTGTTTAAATTAATTATATTCGAAATGAAAAGCATTTTTGCTGAATCACTTTTACTCTCAATGTTGTGAAGTGACGCATTTACAGGTAGATTATTCTTATATAGAATATTTCGATACCTAAAAATACTGTCCGACCACTAAAAATCTTGTACGCCCACTAGTGTTTTCTCACGCTTTTTTGAAAAACCTTTTTTTTCTTGTGAAATTCACATTAACTCCGAAATTCAGGACAAAAAGTACTTCAGCGATACATAAAGACTTCGAAAATGCGAACCTTTGTTGGAAAAACTGAATAAATACGTGCCTGCAACCCTTCAAATACGATAGCAACGCTGTTAGTCCGACCAGTGGTACATTTACCCTATGTCTAAAATTTCCTGTTCCAAGCAAATTACAATTCCTTACGGGTAGTCTATGTACTTCAGAAAAGATTATGATTCTCAACAAAATTTCCTACCTTACAGAGAAGGTAAAATGGAAATAATTATTATCTAGGGCAATTTCCTGTTTTATCTCAGAATACAATTCTAGAGGGAAATTCCCTGTTTCATTGACATTTCATGTCGGAACACATTTTCGGGATTCCTCCCGAAAATTTCCTGTTTCAAATTAAGATAAATGGAATTCTTTGCGTGAATATTTTCATTCTTCTTTTATCCAACCCTTGTTCCATCTTAGAATTACGGATCTTCCAGAAAGTCCCTTCTCTCAAAGACAAAATTTTGATTCGTTAAAATTTTTGAAAATCAAAATTGGATGAAGAACCAAATTCGAATGTCTATTCAACGACAAACAATAAAGATAATTTTTGAAATTTCTGGAAGTTATAAAAACCAAGAATCCAGCGACCCAACTTGGGCAAACATCCTCGGATAAACTCAAAGAGTCCTTGGCAATCATTCATATTAGGATTAGAACAATTATGGGCTGGAGTCTTTGGTAGATACCCAAAGGGCAAAAAGGCATTGCCATCCTGAGGAAGTCGTAAAGACATCCTTAAGACCTCCATGTCAGTCCAATTGATGTCTTAAAGACTTCTTATGTCTTGAAGACGCCTTTTGGACATCAGACGTCTTTAGGACATTGATTTGACTGACATGGACGTTCTAAGGATGCCTTTATGATGTCCTCAGGATGGCAAAGTCTTTTTGCCCACTAGGCATAGTGCAGAGGGACATACGTGAATCTTATGAGAATAGTTGTCCTCTTAGAATTAAGAAACAAGACAAGGATGTTCCTTGGTGGAATGATAGACTTTAGGCTTTGAAAAAGGAAACTAGAAGACTATTAAAAAAAGCCAGGAAAACTGGAAAAGGGGACTTATATAAGAATAGTGAATTTAGATACACAAATGAAATACAGTCAGCTAAGAGGAACTCCTTGAGTGGGCAATATCAAGAGATCCAGAATGTACCTGTTGCTGCGAAACTTCAGAGAGCCTTCGAGAAAAATCCTACATGTCAACTAATTGTCAGGGCATTGATGTTGCCTACAGGTGACATGACAGGGACAGATAGCGAGATCCTCCAACACCACATGTGACTGTAGGGTGAATAATCAGATTGTGACACACTAAAAAATTGAGTGGCTCGTACGCAGATTCATTCCATATAAGGTCACTGAGAAGGATGGAATATTCCTGGCGTTGATTCAGGAAGGACTTAATGAATTATTGGGACCGTTGTGTATCATTTTCAGAGCTTGTATAGCTATGAGTTCTACTCTGATGACATCACAGTAAAAACGTAGGTGTTGAAGAAATAACGACAGACTGGCATGAGTCAACTAGGGAGGAAGCTACTCCAGTTAAAGATCAGTCAAAAGTGAATATTACTGTTTGAAATGAATTCCCAGGAGCGTAAATGCCTAGTCAGGCCCTTCCGAGCCCCAAGTCCCGGAATCCATTACGAGGCAATTAACTTGTATCAAAAAAGGGGTGGGGTTTTCCCCGAAAATTAGCACAGATGTAACCTCCGGAAGCTACGATCACGATAGCTCTGCCAGAACCATCAATCCCGACGCAACTGGAGGTGATACGTCATCCGACTCGTCACTTCTCACAACACCACAAGACGATCGAGTCGGGAAAACCAAATAACTGGAATAGACTAGCATACAACCTCTTCGCCGATGCTTCACAAGGCGATGACCCGTATGTCTGCATGAGTATTCCAAGAACAGTCACGACTACCACTGTCCAACCGCTGGAAAGCCATGAGGATCCACCGGTCAACGCCAGGGCCAAGGAAGAACTGAACGCAGGAGAGGACCGATCACCAACCCTGGGTGGGAGAGCGCGTGAATCCCGGCCTCCCTACTCTTACTGGTTGATACTGGGAAGACTCAAAACTAGAGATAACCTATGAAAGACACGAAACACCGCGAAACCGCAAACTTTGTTGCAGATAGAATTCCACCGATGTTTACTTAACCTTGGGTGTGCCGTTCAACATATCTCTGTGTCGTTTCTTTTGTTTGAAATTTCTTTATCCTAAATCAGTCAAACATACATTTTGTTTACAGTGCAGCATTTACTCTACCGAGGGTAATTTCTGTCGCAGGTAAATGCTACCCTGAATTGGGCGTTCCATTCACACTTTGTTTTTACTGTGGTAGAAGAAGGTTTAGGCGTTCTTCATACAAAAACTGGGAAGAGAGTCATACAATGAGGCTAAGTCATTAGGCGCGGAAAGCCTAACTTCTTTCATGTTCAAAACACTGGAAAAGTTAGTTGATTTCTATTTGAAGGAGGAAATCCTGCCGGATAAATCCCTTCATAGTATTCAATTCGCCTCACAGAAACGCAAATCCTCCCCCCTGCTGAATGAATATTCAATTTTGCAGAAAAACATGGTGTAGGTACCACTGTTGAATGATGAATACAATCTATGTTGTGTGGCAGAATTGTTCAATCGTCACTCCACGGTTGCGAAGTGAGCGCGAAGATAAGAAGAGGATGCACACAGGGGGTGTTTTATCTTCTACCTTATGGGCTCTCGTAATCGATGATTCAATTTGTAGATTAAATGAGTCAGGTGTCTACACACAAGGTTATGTGGATGAGCTTCTTATAGGAGGAACAGAAAAACGTGAGGTTATTTACGAGACGCAGAAAGCTGCCTGATTTCAAGAAACCTGAGTTCTAAGGCCAAAAAGGTCGACTTTTCCACACCAACTAAGTACTTAGGTGTGGTTTTTGGAAAGACCTGGGTACTTAACCCCAAGGCAGTTTATTAGCTACATTCGGTAATAATTAGACCGATTGTAACTTGTACCTGAATAATCCGGGTGCCAAGAACCAGTTTAGTTAGTTCTTGGAATCAGCTGGGAAGTCTTTAAAGGGGTTTTTGTCTGTAAATCATCAGAGCAATGATTATAACGTCCGATACACAGAAGTTTCGAAAGACTCCCTTAGATCTGGAGCTGGAATATTTGGAATGTCACCCAGTGCTGGGATATAAATCGCACTGGGCAATTTCCCTGCAGTAATGCAAGTTGAAATTGTTTTCATCAAGGCCTGTCTGGGGGAGGTTCTCAGGCGTGGGTTCACAGATCACCACATTCAAAATATGCTCTGATAGTCAGTCTGCTCTGGAGGCCCTTGAGTCGCGGCAGGTCACATCCAGACTAGTCTGGAGCTTCTCCGAAGCACTTCTTGAAGTCTCAGGAAGGAAATGAGTCAATCTGATCTGGAATCCAGGACATGAGATTATTGGAAGGAATGAGAGAGCTGACATGTTTGCAAAAGATGAGACTATAAAAGCCTATAACGAACCTGAACAATACTGCGGTATCTCACGTGCATCGGCTAAGGATGCCATTGAGAAGTGGCTCCTAGAGGAGCACGTGCAATATTGTGGTATGGCTAGAGGGATGATACACTCCAAAAAGTTTATTAAGAAACAATTTCTAGGAAAGGCAAAGAAACACATGAACATAGAGAGGACGCAGGTGAAGGAAGTGTTAGAAATGCTTACTATGGCTACAGCGGCTTGAAGAAGCACCTGAATAACATTAAAGTCGACAGGGATCCACGCTGTCACAAATGTGTTATCCGGGAGAAAACGGCACACCACATTTTTTGTGATTGTGATGTGTTAATAAACCTCAGGGTGAAGTTCCTGGGAAATCATTCCTTGAACCAAATGATTTTGAAGACATTCTTTATACGGCAATGTACGCCTTTATAGCGGAAGCAGGTCGTAAAAGAGGAGATTAGATTCAGGGGTATAGTGCAATGGAATACAATTACATAACTCCAGTTCTAGGGTACTTAATTGTCTCAACCTACTCGCAATAATTATTATTATCTTTATTGGCATTGTTATATTTGTTTATACTCTCTCTTTTTCACGGGTTTGAGAGTATATACATAACCTCTCCTCTATATTACTGAACACTCCTTTACATAACCTCTTCAAAGTAGGAGGCAGGAAAATCTAACCCGCAAATTATTTTTATCTTTTCAGAAAATGCACTGCATCCTAACTTAGGATTAGAGTAATAGAATCTATCGAACCAGTTTGAATGAGAGTATTTGAACGTTCGAAAGGAAACTGTAGGTCTAATGTCACTCTTGAAATAAACTAGCAACATGAAATTATTTTTCAGGAGTGAATGATAATAGCGAAGAGGAAAATGCTGAAAAGGAAGAAAATGAACAAGAACATCTCAAAAGATCAAGAAGAGAATATGTCCAGCATTCAAATGTGGATAAGAACGTCATAAAAAGAGAAGCTGACGATGAAGATTCAATGAGCGATCATGATTCTAACACCCAAGAAGAAGAATCTGAAGAAGATGAATCAGAATTCCAAGAGGAAAATCGAGTTCAAAGAAACGAGGTAAACTCTAATAGAGATCATGAAAAGGAATTGAAATCTGAGGCGAAAGTTTACAACGCAGAAAACCTTTCTGAAGATGAAAAAGGAGGAAGTCTCAAAGAATCTCTTCAAGAAAAGCGACACCTTGAGCCGAACTCAAAAAATAAGCCAATTCAGGGAAGGAGTAACGAGAATCCTAGAGATTTGAGGGAAAAGATGAATAATTCGGAAACCGATCTGATGTTCGATTCTGATCAATACAAATTAGAAGCAGATAATAAATCATATAAGGAGGAACGTTCTAAAGTGGATGGACATTTAGATCTGGAGGTGAGAGAAGACGAATCTGAGAACGACTATGAAAAAAGAGTGGCAGGTCAAATTCAACAGAAAATCGATGCTATAAAAGAGGAAATCAAACGTGAAATCGAGGAGAAACAAAGAATCGAAGAGATAAAAGAAAATAATGCAAAGTATGATGAACTTGGTCAAGAGGAAAAGGATAAGGAAAAAAATAAGAATATGGACACGAATAATCAGATTGTTTCTAAAAGATGTTCAAAAAAAGAGGTTCCCAATTCGAAAAAGTCGAAGAGACACATTAATGAACAAAGAATAAGAAGATCAGATTCTAAAAATCAGAAAGTCGAAGTTCATGAAAGTATTCGAAAGAGATCTGCTCCTGAATATGGTGGTGTTCATGTCGATCAGGATCAAAAAGAAGAAAATACCAAAAACACAAAACTAGAAATAAATTCTGATTCCTCTATCGGGCAGGGTAGATCAAAGAGGAGTGACTCAAGACTTTTGGAAAAAGTTGATAAAAGAAGAGCCGAAAAACTGGTTTTCGAAGGACGTCTTGGAAATTTAAAGTACAGACCTCAAAATATTGATGATGAGGATAATGTTGATGAGGGTAACGAGTTTGAAGACGATCGATTTGATGACAAAACTTCTAATCTTGATGAAGCTGGTTTGAATTCGAGATTCATAAAGGATGATCAGGTGAATGATGCAGGGAATTATATTTTTGATAATCGGAATCATTCGAAAAGAAGGGAATGTGCGAGAGATTCGAGAGGTTCAAGAAGAAAGAGGCATCAGAGGAAAAAAACACGAAAAGTAAGTGTAGATTCTTTGAGACGTAAATAGCATTTAAAGTGATGATTAATGTTCACTTGATGATACAAAAGATGAATTTATAACTAGCAACCCGATAATGTAAACGACTTGAAATTCAATCGATTTAAATATTTTTACTTTGAAAAGAACCGATTTTTTGAATTTTTCGTTGAAGAGAAGTGGTAGAAGATTTATAATAAAATTAATTCATGATTGGATTTTAAACAGAATTGTGACCCGAAATTGTATTATTTTCAAAGAAGTAGTTTATATTGCAACCAAAGAGATAAACTTTTAAGATAAGATTCATTTTTTAAAACAAAAAAAAAACAAATAGAAATCAATTTTCAACAAATTAGTTCAACTTTTTATCAAGAAGTTGAATTTTTGAATCAGAAGATGAATTTCCAACCTAGAGGATGAACTACCAAAAAAGCGAATTTTCAATAAAGTATACAAATTTTCAATATGTTTTGATTGAGGATTTTATTATTTCGTGAAAAATCCGTCCTTTTTAATAAATTCCACCGTTTTTGTTTCAAACATCCTTTTAATTGAATTATCAACTATTATAATTTTTGTTGAGAATTAATTATTTTTATAGCAAATTCATCTATTTGGTTTACAGTTGCACTTATTTGTTAAAAATTAATTTTTTTGGGTAAAGGATCCATGATTTTAGTTAAAGATTCATCTGTTTGAATGAACGATGAACTATTTTGTCGACAAGTAGTTCGCATATTTTGCAAATTAATTTAAATTCAACTTCTCTATTCTTTGTTGAATATTCATCTCTTTTGGTTGAAAAACCACCTATTTTATGAAAATTTGGTCATTTATTCCATAAATTGATCTCTTCCGGTTAAGCTATCAACTGTTTCGTTGAAAATTCATATTCCATGGAAGCATTTACTGTTTTTTATTTTAACTCAAACTCTCTTGTAATTGAAATTAAAATTTTATATTACTATTAATACAACAATGTAGAACCAAAAATTTCACTGTATAACAAATGCGAACAAGATTAGCAACTAACATAACCTCTCATAACACGGCATTTTGTACAGGCTCGAGATTGACCTATTTTTATTATAATTGATGAAGGTAATCGATGAGCTATCGAAACGTTTCTCACATTCACTGAGGAATCTCTCAGGCATCCAATTAAGGAAATTTGGACCAGTAGTCTGCATTTTCATATTTTTCTCAATTCAATCTACCCTGGTCGAGAAAATTATATCTCTTAACAGTTATAATTTGATGTATAAAATTTTAAAAATTTGATTGGTTACAATATTTTTTTCTGCACTACTATCTGTGGAATACAATGTAGATTTTCTGATCAAAAAAATTTGAATTATAGAACCACTAATTTTAAAATTTTTATATACAATTCTTTTTAAAAAATGATTAAACATATTCTATGCACAAATTTTATATCTCAGATCCCACTGTGCTGATTTTGTTCGATTCCGAATGAAGTTCAATTGGAGGAGTAAAGTGCAAATCAGAGAAAATGAACAGAAATAAATATAATTGCATTTTATGAACGGCCGTGGCTACGTGTACCGACATTTTGGTACAAATAGACGCATTTTTTCGGTACACATAGACACTCCATTTATAAATTCACTTATTTTTGTGTAGATACCTGTTAAAAATTAAATATTTATCTTTAGAGGACTTTAGTTAACCTTCCAGAGGAAGGAGATAAGAGAGGAACCGGAAGTTCTAAAGAATCAAACCCAAGGCAAGGTTGGAACTATAAAGAAGCGTTTGGAGGAAATCAAAGAGATCCTAACGAAAATTTGGATAGATTCAAAAGAATAAAACGTGTCCTTCAGACGTCCTGATCAACAAATCATTTCCGAGGATTGACGAGCTGCTGAAAATTTGAATTCTCTTGGAAGATGAATCTTCCAAAAAAATTACAGTTAACAATATTAAAAAGGGCTAGGTAAACCTATTTATCAGAACCACATTTTTTTATATAGGAATTTTTTTCAACGATTATACAATTTTAAGATTATTCTCAGTGGTATCGTTATTCTGATGATTATAAACTATAATACACTTGACTGTGCTTTTTGCTTGAGAAAGGCCTAGATTTTTTCAGATCTCATTTTTTTTTATACTAATCTCTTAATTTTAAGATTTAGGAAATTATTGTTTCTTCCTCGAAATTTTGTTTGTCGTCAGCCTTGAACTACAGTTCAAAATGGAACCTTCAAGTATTCGTTTTAGGTTAGTCTAGCTTATATTAACTGATAATAAGTAAAAGATAAAATCTAGTCCTGAGAATTCATAGGAAAATAATATATTGCATAGGAACAACTTTGTAATCAATATTAAACAGAAATATTTTCTAATAAGTCTTCTTTCTTCCGGATTACAAATTTCTACACAACTCAAAAGCAGCACTTCTTTCTGAATTTTACAACAAAAATATTAAATGTAAGTTTATATTCTCCCAAATCGGATATTTTCTAATAAAAAATTGAAAAATTTTTCAAAAAATTTGGAAAATAGTGCACTTTCCAATCAAAAGGATTCGAAGCTCTATGAATTTGGAAATAAAAAGCTTCCGAATTTAACAGTTTGGAATGCCTATAAATTCGCAATGTTCAGAATCGAATAGTTCCAGACAAAATATTCGACAATTTTAAACTTCAATTACTTTCCGTTGGATAATTTCAAATCAGGAGAATTTAAAATCGAATACGCGGTTTGAAGGATTTGAAATTGAACATTCCCGAAAAGAGTACCTGGAAATAATACTTCATCAAATAAAGTAGGTCCAAATTATTGCGAATTTATGACAAAATCAAAAAGGAACAATTTTCAGCTTAAAGCGTTCAAAATGTGAGAATCTGGCCATAAAACTAAAATTCTCTCAATATGAAATTGAAAAAATTGAACAGAAGTATTGTAAAAATCTAACAATTTTCAATGAACCACGGAATTATGAACTTCAGAATAGTTTTATATCAGGAACTTTCAATATTCAATAATTTTCTATTAAAACTTTCATAAAATGACAATTTCAAATTGGAAGAATTCGAATCGAAATAATTCTTGAATAAAAAACGTTTACAGTTGAATAAATAATCCAAGATTAAAATTAAGGTAATAGGAAAACTGCAAATGGAAAGCGTTTAAAATAAAATAACTGGACATCGATTGTGTTTGGAATAGAAAATTTACAAATGAAAAGCCCTCGGAAAATCCAACAAATGTTTGAAACCATAGAATTTTCAGTTCGAAGTTTAAAAATAATAGAAAGAGCATTCAAAGTCTTTCAATTTGAAACTTAGTGAGTGACCTTTGAATTATAACGTTTTAAAAAAAGTTTAAAATTTTTAATTCAAAAAGTTCAACATTGTATAACTATATATCCAAAGTTTGGAAACGTATATTTCAAATTTGTAATTGAATGATTTTGAATTCAAAATTCAATAATTTTATATCAAAATTTAAAAATTTAAAATATTTTGATTCGAATCTTGTAAATAATACAATTTCTTGAGGAAAGTAATTCAAATTCAAACTTTCCCAAGTTGAAATTGAATAAGTTTGAAATAAAAATGTCAATATTGCACTTTTTCGTATTGACTTGAGAATTATAAAATTTTTATGTATTTCAAATTCAAGACGTTAATACCAATTATAATTCAGAAAATAATTGTAAATAAAAATCATGCTTAATCGACTTTCTCGACTCCTGAAACTAGTTTGATAAAGAATAATCAAATTAATAACAGACGTTAATAACAAGAAGGATTTAACATCTCAACATCTCTTCAATTAAATAATCAAATTGTTAAGATATATTATGATTACAGTTACAGTTTCTTAATTTCAAGCATGAGTCGAGTTTTGAACCTTCTCAGTTTTTCGTAGAATAAAGTCAGAATGGTTTTAAATATTATGAGAGATGCATGATTTTCATCATAATTATATTCTATAGTTTGAAAAATAATTGAACCGATGGCAATGCTCGCCTAAATAACTGACTGTTATCCGAAATTTCCAACATATTATAGTTTTTGGATCAAATTAGCACAATATTGTAGGATTTCAAGATATTAGACTAGAATCCTGAATAAGTAAATAATGAAATAAAAAATTTTTAGGAGGTTGATTTTTGTCCAAAGCCAAAAGATGTGCAATTTTCTTGATAGACAAATGTTCCAATTTAGGTATCCAAAATGGTGGAGTTCCAGATTCGAATTTATGAAGAATCACTAAAATGGTAAACAAAGTGTCTTGAGTACCTCTCCCATTTTCAAAGACACTTTCCGAATGAATAAGTGAAACGATGAAAAATTCTTGGCCTTCAAATAAAACCATTCAGAACTCTTGAATCAAAATTAAATTATTAGAAATTCAACAAAGTTCTGAAATAAACTTTTTGAACTCAATGCTCCTCTAAATATTCTTTTTCCTGATGAAGCGATTAAAGTGTACAATTTGCACTTGCTTCATATTTGATATTAATAATTGGCATTGCAATGTTTCTGGCGTGTATAATATTGATAAGTTTTATACATTAAATTTGAGAATGAATTTCGGTAATGTTTTGGATATTTGAAAATTTTCGCAGCAATGAAAAAGGTGTAGACAATAGACAAAACTATTGGAGACGTCCAAGTTTAATAAAGATATGATAAAACACGAAGAAGACACATAAATTGTGCGTTTACATTGTCCAAAAGTTTCTCTCCTCATCTCGTTACAACTGACCGTTATTCTACTTTACAAATTACAATATACCTATATATTTATAATAATATATGTAATCCTATTGAAATATTTAACAATTATTTACAACGGTTGGAAATAATTACCTGGGATCGAAGATGAGAATATGACAAAATGAGAGATTGAATACCGTAGATATCTAATAGAGTAATGACGCATGACATTATTGAAAAATCATTATTTATCATTTATTCCACTATATAATATACTTAATGATAAATATAAAGAAACGACGGAATTTTCGTAGCTTTCGATAAAATTATTCACCTTACTTTAGTTTGATTTATTCGTCTTAGAGGACTCGATCGTAGGAGGTACAATTCCTAATTATCTGTTTCAAGTATTTTATGTGATGTTTTTTACTCGGTTTCTTTTTTCTTCACTATTCTCATTTTTAAATACTGATTTAATTATAAAAATTGTATTCTCGTTCGACACATAGAGAATTGAAAGTTCTTGTTTCATCATCCTGTAGAGTGTTTTGCAAGCCTGCCAGGTACATTCTAGGTTCCAGAGAGTGGAAAAAATGACTAATTTTGTTTGAAAAAATAACTAAAACATCTTTAGTATGATATTCGACCATTTCTGGGAATCTTTTTTAGTTTGAAAGATTTCCATGATACAATGTTCCATTTTTTAGGCCTTTTTATAATTTACAAGTTTGAGCGAATTAAATTTGGATCCATACGATTCCGCAAATTTTATTTTCAAATGATTTGATTTGGAAAGTTTCTAGATACTAGGAATAATTCTCAATTAAGGCGTGCACTTTAAAATAAAATAGTAGAATATTGAAAAGTTTAATTTAAAATAGTAACAATTTGTAAGTGTCTAATTATTGAAGCTACCATTTTCAAAATTCGAAATCTTCGAATATTCGAAGCTCCAATTTGATAATTTTGACACCCTGAACTGAACTATTCAGATTCGGTTATTTTGAATAAAAAAATTCTCAGTATTTTGAATACAATTATTTGTCCTTTTTCTCCTTTTCCGTCCTACAACCTTGAAGGATTTATGTTAATTTTTATACTTGAATGTAAGATTATCTGAATTTGTATCAAACTTGTAAAAGTGAAGAGAAAAAAAGAATAACACAAAAAAAACGATCTTTTGAACTGGAAAAAATAACTACATTCCTAAAATTTGACAAAAAGTTATTTTTGTAATTCAGATTCTAGCAGGCTTGCGCATATTTTGTTGAAGTAACAACGTTCAAAAACATAAAAATTAGATGCTGCACCAATTTTTTATACTTTTCAACGCGAAATCCTCTTTCAGAAATTGAGGTGGCAATTATATATCGCGAAATTTCAATTATTTCATTATAAAATATATGTATATTAAGGCTAATGATTATTAAAACTAATTAACAATGATTCTTGAACACTTAGAATTTACACAAATTTTTCAATGCAGGCAATATAAATATTATCTTAATTTTTTTCTTGCTTCCAATTAAATTGGAATTATAACGTTATAAAATCAACGAAATGTGTTTTTCACTCCTAATTCTGCATTCATAATTTTCAGAAACATAGCAAATTTAATTTGATAGTAATTTAAATTTAGGTTTCAGAGATCTCGTGACTGTATAAGAACACAATTTTGAGGTTACGTACGTTTTTCCAAGTTTATGTAGAAAAAAAAATGATTAATGAATGATTAAAATGATCGATCTATGATTTCGGGTCCAGCTGAGTATATGAAGAAAAGGCCAAGTTATTTTCATGAGGAAAGCGAGTTAAATCAATATTTCCCAAAACTGACCGCAACACATACTCAAAAACGTTTGGAGACATTTTTTAATTTTTTCTTTAATATTTATTAAGAAAGTAAGCTCACAAGCGATAGAAGTTAATTATTTGGTGCACTAAAATATTTTTTGATTCAAGGCGAAGAAAAAAGAATCAACCCCGACAACCCAAATGTTCAACATTCTAGATTCAACGGTTTCAATGATTTCGGGAATCATTTTTTGAATCTCGCGTGTGTTCAAAATTGTAGAATCGCTAATTTCGTTTTAGCGCAAACTCCGCAAACAGAATCCAAATTTGGAAAAAAATGTTATTGTAAATAAATAATTAGTGATAAAGTAAAAGACGAGTACGATGAAATAAAACGAATAAGAGTATATCAAAAAGTGAAAACGGTAATTGAAGTGATTTCTCTCCTAGATTCCACAGAAAGGAACAATTAAATTATGAAATGCAAATAACGAATTTTTCCTGACACTCGTGGATTCGAATCAGCTCAAATTACAGGTTTATTCCATTTTTGTTTTTATTTTAAAAAATCGATGTCTGAGAAATGGTGTTCACAATAATGTGGTACAACAACATATCGGCAAATACAGAGTAATTAATTTTTTTAATAATATATATAGTAATTTACCACAAATAACATTGGCTATATACAAATATTACAATCTTTCAGCTTTTTTCTCCCCGTCCTTCTTGATTTCCAAGTTGATTCAGGATCGATACTCGAGACGTACATTATTACAATATATTATGCATACTCTTGAAATTACATTTCTACTCGCAGACGGTTGTTTAACGACTCATTGTAGCTTTACAGATCGCAAAAGCCTCGCGAAATTTGGTCGCTCAACAAGCGTCTTTCTTAATTTCTATATCATAAATTTCTATAATAAAATTTTTTTTCAAAGAGTACAAAAACCGATGGCAATAATAATTAGCAGAAATCACTCTATCAGTACCTGTGCCAATTAAAACAAATCTCTATCAATTACATTAATTACTAATTATTAAGTACCATTTTCCATTTCATTTTTTACAAGATATAAAGATTCAATTTGCAGAATATGTAATTCAAAAATCAAGACCCTATGGCACAAGTACGTATTCACCCATTTTTTGAGAGAGAGGGAGAGAGCCTTGTGACTTTCAATTTACAGAATCGCAAAAAAAAAAACTAAATAATAATTCAAAAAATAGCACTGGAAGGATTCTGTCTGTAGAAACAGATTTCTCATCACAAGACTGGGATATGTGAAATATGAAATGGCTAGGAAAATTCCCTTTTAATTTTATTTTTAATTTAAAATCTTGCCTCTCTCTCTTTTGTCCTAAACACTCGATTTTCATCCATTCCTCATTCACAGACAAGAAAGTTGGTAAATTTGAGGGCTGCACAACGATTCTAAGAAGCTAACAATTGTAATCTCATACGTACAACAACTTCCAGCTACGGTGTCGTCATGGATCTACGATGACAATTACTTAGTCATTGAGTCACTAAATTAACGGTTTTCAACCTTATAATCTTATTGCACTTTTCTGTGAAGTTTCTGTGAATTTCCGGGATCTCAGAGACTTCAAAGACTGTATCAATTATAAATTCTTTTTCAATTTCTAACTTTAATTATATTTGGTGGAAAACTTATCCTACTATTCAAATGAAATTACTTTCTTATTCTTTTCAATCCTTATTTTAGATTTCAATTGAAATTTTTCTACTACTGAAATTTCATTTTCCTTCATCTTTCCTTCGTCTTTTTGAAAAATAATTTTAAATTCATCGCAACTCCTGACACCAGAACTGCGAGTCCCTGCATAACATTCCCAATAGAGTTAACATTTCGTAAAAGTCATTTTCCTAATTATTTAAGTACTATGATAGAAAAAACTGCTGTTTTTTTACAATCAACTGTCTTTTATAGATCTTAATAAAATTCACTTTAATCTGTGGGCACTGCGACTCAGTCAGTCGCTACGTTAAATTGACATTCCAATGTCGATCATCGAAGCGCCTCGAGTGGCGTCAACCGACACAATTAATATATTTATATAATATTTACTTATGTATTGCACGACTATAGGAATTGATAGCACGTCTTAATTATGCTACGACAGATAACTACGCGCTTTGGCACCTTTTTTCCATATTTTTTTTACCGCAGAGAAATGCATCGGCTCTGAGAAAAATTCAACGAGGCTGGGAAAAGAGAATTTCGTTCGCAAGTTAAACGAGTCGAATTTAGAAAGAATGCTAGTTTTCTCTCGTCACGCTTCGGGTTTTTGTCTAATAATTCTAGCAATATGGCACGCGAGGAATTTTCATTTTTTTATCAACAGACTCACTCATCTTTGATCATGTTTCTCGAAATTCGTATAATTGTCTGAAAATCTGGATTAAACATGTGTAAATTTTAAATTAAGTTCACAAAAAATTGATAAAAATTATTCTTTATTTCATTTATTTTATTTTTCCGGATATTTCTCTCAGAAGTGGAAAGAATTTCGAGAAACGAAATGCCAGTTTCTAGCGAGTGTCATAAACTTAAAATCGGAAACAATTTCACTGACTTCATTTCCGTTTTTAACGCATTACACTTTTGGACTCGACATAAAAGTTAGCAAGAACGATCCCAGTAAAAATGTTTCTTCGTAAGAGTAGAAAATATTTCAATTGGGAAATGCTAGTTCTATTTTTTCGAAAGACATGCCAATAGAAAAATGAGTTCAACATCTGTATGAAATACATTTAAATTCAAGATATATTATAATAATAAATATAACTCTGCGACTTGAAATCCTTCTTGAGATTTTTTTTTATAAAAATAGAAGTTCTACTCGTTTAGAACGTTTTGAAGTTCTTTCAATTTGTGAGAATACTTTTACCGAATTAATTTTGCGATAATTATAATCATACGTTCTTTTGTGTTAAGAACTTTGTATTTTTCCGGATTGATAAGTTCAACAGTCTCAAGAAATTCTAAGTCTCTCGTTAAACTTTCTATATAAAAGAATCCAATTCTTATTCACACATAATTCTTAGAAGTTTCAATTCAACAGACAAAGAATAGCAATTCAGTAATTTCAATCAGATTTATACTAATCATTAAAAAGCCTTTCCGGTGTGGAGACATTTAAAATTATATTTTTGATTTGTCAACTAAAAGATACAAAAATTGGTAATGTTTCTTGGGACAAAATATTCCATTTCAAACGCCTGAAATACACTAGTTTTCAAGTGTCTAAAATTAAAAAAAAAAAATTAATTCAATCCAAGTATTTCAGAATTTATACATTCTTCTCATCCAAAATAGAAATTCAATTCTTTTCAATTTAGCTTTTGAAACATAAAATGTATAGTCATAATATATGTATATGTAAATCCATGATCATTAATAAAATTCTTATATTCCCTAATACTGTTCATACATTTATTATAAATTAATTCCGATCCTAAGATTCTTATCTTTTTAATGTAATAATGAATAAAAGTCAGATTTAACTTTCCATTTGAAACATTTATATTGATTGACAAGTCAGAATTTCTTACGAAATTTACAAATATAATTTTGTAATTTATAATCTGTTTAATTTTATGATAAATTTTTCTCCGTTAGGATTAGGAAATAATTTACATTTTAGAGAGTTTTTGATGCCCTGATAAACAATTTAGGATGCAACTAAATTTATCAAATAAATTTATAATACAAATAATATCAATAATTACAAAAAACAATGCCTAAGTTAATTTGTAACAAGGAATTATGATAGAGTTATAGTCAAAAGTTTTACTTTTAACAAGTTTGAATAAAATTTCCTTTCTGATATGCGAGAACTTATTCTTAAAAAATTCTGCGTTTCCGAATTGGAAACAAAACTCATTCTTTATCTGATACTAATTTTGGGACTGAGGATTCTTCTCCTCAATCAATTTTTAAATCTAATTACATTCACCCTATCAAACAAACAATTAACCGAAACAACTCATCAAATCCAAACGAGATTAAAAACAGAAAGAAAGAGAAGTTAAAATATATAACCAAGGTAAAATTTTGCTTGCATTGATAAAAAAAGGTTAAATTTAACAGATAAATAAATATCTCCCTTATTCAAAAAATTATTAGAATCTTTGTACAATATCTTATAATTAAAATCTGAATTGTTCAACAATTTCCAATTCTTACGGAAAACTTTAATTAATTCTCTATCAAGATTACTGAAAATTTTTATAAATTCAAAGTCCATAGTTTTTTGATCTTCTGATAAATAATTCGATAAGAAACTCAATACAAAGTTCTTAGAATTGTGTCTGTCCCCTTTTTGAGTTAGAATAAAAAACGGTCGATATACATGCACTGGTCAACGGTTTAGAATTTCATTCTTATATCATACAAGTCTTAATTCTCGAGAGATTCCTATAAGCGTGTCTGAGATTCGCTCGATCTTCTCTGAAAGAAAAGCATCAAGGAAATAAAAACGTTTTTTTTTTCAATTAGAGACGATTTTAGTGAACAGACGATTCTAAAACTTGAGAGTCACAGGTGCGCTCGGCGCGTGAACATTTTTCTAATCGTTTACCAGCAGTAAAAAGGGGAGATTTGGATTTTTAACTTTTCTACCTATGATTATAAATCTTAGCGAATAAGGGCTACGATTATAGTGCGTACGGAAGTAAACGTTCTTTCTTTCACAAACAGATTATCGATTATCCTAAATTCCACGATCGATTAGTAATTTATGTATTACAAAGTACAGCGTATTACTTTCAAAAAACAATTGACAATCGCGGAGGGTACACGCGTTCAACTAGAGACTTTGCTCCTTCTCTATTGCCACACTTACGGTGAGAGACGAAGAAATTGTTTTCTAAAAATGGGAAATCGCTACGCTAGGAACATACTGAAATCTCGAGAATTATATTGACTTGTGTTCCCCCAAATCCCTTTGACGACGAGGGTCACCACTTGGATTCTCGAAATTTGATAAACTCTACCTTCCTATTCCAAAAAAGAAGATTAAGACATGCGTGATTGTATAACTGGAAAGGTGAATATCGATCCATCGATCTTGTACGCTAGGTCAATATATCTATACAAAGTGATTACACAATTTGCGTTCACGTTCGCAAAATTTGTCTTAAATTTAAAAATGTCTTTTTTTTAGATTCCAGGGTTGTTACAGAAGTCAGATTTCAAAATTCCAGGGCATATCCAGGTTTTCCGGGACAACCTTTAAACAATTTTCAGGAACATTTTTTTAAAGAATCGAACTCAAAATTTCAATTCAAATCAATTTCGAAGCATACAAGTTTTTTATTACACTCATGTATTCGTATTTTGAACACAAAACAATCATACGTTTATAGCCGAAATTCCTACTTTAATAACGCTTAGAACTTGACTTGCCTGAGCTAAATTATACCGTGGACTACATTTTTCAATATCAGCTCTTTCACCATCATTGTTTGCAACTTACTCTTTTCATGGTCATAATAAAATAGGAGGAAAAATTCAATGTTGCATTTTCAACGAAATGGTTAAATTTTTAACCCGTGAAATTGAATTTTCAACAATAAAATTCATTTCCAATTAACAAATATGACTTTTTTGCTATAGAAGATGAACTTTTAATCCGAAAGGCGAAATCTAGGCATAAAAGTTAAATTCACAATGGGAAAATGTCTCTGAACATATAGTTTAATTTATAATAAAATAAATAAACTCTCAAACAAAACATTAGAATTTTTAACCATAAAAGTTCATTTTCAATAAGGGAAAATGACTAAAATGAACTTTTAATCCAAAAAGACGAACTTCAGACACAGAAGTTAAATTTAAAACGAATGAAGGGACTTTAAACAAAGAGTTCAGTTTCTAAAAAAATAGATGAACTATTAACAAAACTGTTGAATTTGTGAACAAAAAAAATTATTTTCAACTATGATAGTAGGGGACATTTCTAAAATAATCAATTCGACCTTGAAGGAATTTTCAACCGAATAATTGAATTCTCAACAAAAAGTTCGTTTTCAACCAAGAGAGATCACTTCTACTATCGAAGATGAAGTTTTGATCCAGAAAGATAAATTCTTGATCCAAAAAGTGCCGTAAACGAAATGGTTGAGTTTGAAAAAGTATCTATGAACTTTCCATTGAATAATTTATTTCTCAACCAAATATTTGAACATTCAACAAAAAATCCTCAGTTTCACAAAAATAATTGAAGCTTTTGAATTTTCAGTTAGAAAAATGACTTTGAAGTGAACGAATTTTCAAACAATTATATTCAACGAAAAAAGAAAAACAAATATTAAACGAAACCGTATAACACTTGGCTTCGAACAAGTGTTCAATTTTCAAAAATAAAGTTAATTCCAATGAGGAAAAATAAATTTTCAAAAATAATTTAATTCACAACTAAACAAGCATATAAATCTTAAAATAAAATGAAGAATATCCAAACAAAAATGCACTCTTTAAATGCAATCAGAAAAGACCTAATGCTCATTCGAATAGTTTAATTTTTAACGAAAAAGTTCATTTTCAACCAAAGAAGATGATTTTTCTACCATAAAATATGAATTTTCCAAAAAATGGTTCAATTTTCAACCAAAGAGGAGAATCTTAAAATCCTACCAAATATTAAAATTTTTCAAACAAAAAATCATTTTCTACTAAAAAGATTAATGTTTTGACACAAAATACGAAATTTCAACAAAATCGTTGGATTTTTCGTCGGAACATAGCATTTTTTAACAAAGAAGTGAATTTTCTATCGAATAAATAAATGTTTAAATAAACATCATGTCCTATATGTAGAACAATAATTTCTTCCTTGTAACAAATGAGAACGGGCTTAAATGCAAAGGAAAACAAACTTTCATTCAAAACACTTTCCGGAATCATTCTACTTCTCGTTAGGGTTCTATGGATTTTCTAAAAGACTAAAAAAAGATGTTTCTTTCACATTTTACCCAGTCCTTGTTTCCAAGATATATCTAAAAATCATGAATTACGTTAAATCCTAAAAATTCTTTTTCTTCCTTATTTGAAAACCTTTTTGAATATTAAATCAGTAGTTCGATTCAGCAATGAGAAACGCATTAAAATCATATCTTATAAATTCAAAAAATGACCATCATCATTTTGTAATTTAATAAAAACATCCTGATATAAAAGTCAGTTGCGAATAACTGTTATGTAAGAACTGAGATTGAAAAATTAGGCCTAGGTTCGAGAAAACAGCGCATCTTCCTGCGCTCATTGAGATCGTTAGATCGTAGCTCAATCTGTTTATGTCATTAAAGATTGTGAAATAAGTAGAAAAGTAATCAAATAGTTATAAAAACTTTCAAAAGCAAATGCAATAAAATTTTCATGCTGCCTTTGAAACTTTCACGACTCTTCCATCAGGATTTTTTTAAAAATTACAGGTCTTCTTCTGGTTTTCTACGATTTTCAGGTTCTGTAGCGACCCTAGATTTTCAGATTTATTTCGAAAAATGTCCTTTCGTCGACTCTCCCGAAGCACGCAATTATCTTCTCTTAGGTCCCGTAAACTTTCGAAGATTGTGAGACATTGTGTTTGAGAACGATGGAGAAATTAGAGAAAATATTTCGAATATTATTAAATTGTTTTTGACCATCAAACTTCGAAAGACATTTCCCTCGTCTCTTCTCGAATCTGTCTTTATGCGATATTGACTCACGTCTTCATAAGATTATTATCTTGATTTATGTACCTAATGGTAGAACAAATTACTAGAATCGACGTACAATAAAAGCATGTATAAATCAGTAAACATTTTGTTTTGTGCTTCTTAGAGATCATACACGGTATAATATACAAAGTAGTATAAAATGAACGAAAGAATTAATAAAGATTTGTAGTATGCAATCTTCAATCAACAGTTTATCACGAGAGGGTTCTCTCCTTGAGACTACCGCTTCCAATGATCGTCGAAATGTTTCTCTTTCAGAGAAAGCAAAATCTGTAAACAATTGATGAAAAAATGTAAAGTTTTAATGTAAAAAGGTGTAAAGTAAAAGTTTGGGAATGGGATGGCTTTCAGTGGGAGGAAAAATGTCTGAAAGGTTCTCCAGTTGCAAAAAAAGTCCACTTTGTGCTGTGTGTTTGTCAATTTTTGGAAGTTTTGGAGAATTTAGATCATTGGAAGGAGGGTCTAGGAGAGGTGGACCCCTATGCCTTAGTGTCCTAAACCGAGACACCAGGACATAATTATTTTATTCTACAACTTATAGTCCTACGAATCTGGATAAATTCGTATGACGGGAGTATGAACTCTGGTCTTAGTGGTGTTCTAACCTAAAGTGGGCTTCTGCGCTGGGGTCTGATATAACCATATCAGGGCTGTCTGCAAGCCTCTGGAGAGTCTGAAGGTCTTCTATGTCCAGAGGGCTGATTTCGTGCCTAAGGTTGTTGAGAGGATCCTGTCGAAGAGAGTCGTCCGTGCTGAACATGTCCGCATTGAAGGAGTCCACTATCGAAGGCACCAGGTCCTTAGTGAAGTCCGAATTGCTCAGGTCCCCTGTACCCAACGAGCAGTCTGGAAAATGAAAAAAATGTCAACATTTCCCATTACAAACATAGGAATCTTAGTTTCTACCCTTTTTTACCTTATCTTCTTCTTCCTCCTGAATTAAAAAAATCCCATAGAGAAATTTTATTCAATTTTTCCTTTTTTCCACAAAGTTTTGTCTCATTTTCCAAGAATCGTAACCAGAAATCCAGGCAATTAGTAAATAAGACGCTTGAAAACAGATTCTTTTGATGAATCCAATTTAAAATATTCCCTAAACGATTTATTTGTTAACTCTACACCAGGAGGCTGTCACCATTATTATGAGTATTGGGAATTCGAAGTTGCAATGCGAGACCTGGTGGTCATCTAGCGAACTAACCAACAGGGCTGCCATGGGATACACGTAGCATTGTTTACATGCAAGTTGCACTCAAGTAACGCGATAATAATTATTTTGTGTTAGATTAATCAGTTAGAAGTACATAAGAAGTTTATTAAGTTAATGTAAAATCTTAAAAATGGAATTCTCCCGAAACCATAGAAAGGGAAACGATACTCGCAAAGGCTAATGCTAATCATATGCAAGTCGAATCCCATGAGCAGCCATGTTTTGTTTTGATACAGCAGCGCCTCTTTGCCCGCGGTGGATGTTTTCTTTGCCAATAGTTCCCAACTTGTCTCTGCGGAAGAAATGTGAAACTGCGACGCTGATCGCCTTTCGCCCAATCGTTGATTTGAATATCAAATAAGAATCGAACGATATCTTCTAATTTCATCAGAATTGATTAACTGTTTCACTTCGAAATTCCCCCGATTTATTACTTTTTGCCACAAAGGAACACAATTTTTCGAAACGGTGAAAAAATTAATCTCTTCCTCATCTTTGGTTTTTTTCGAGAATCAGGACCAGGGTGGCGATTTGGCGTACGATTTCAAATTTCCGGCCATTTCCCGGTTTTCCGCAGTTTTTCTCGGCCAAATTTCCTCATTTTCCCGGTCAACTAAAAGTAACATATTCATGTTTGTCGCAAAACGCAAAGATTCATTTTAATTCATGACGTTCATTCTAAAC
>WSXT02000001.1:268649-286901 GCA_011762715.2 Neuroterus valhalla
AAACGAGTATGTGCTTCACAATAATCGAAACGACAGTTAAGACAATATGTACAGATTGATTCATACCGACGCTAAACTATTCAGAAATTAATCGCTAGATTAGTGGGTAGATTGTATAATGGTTCATGTTCGCCGGCCGAGTCGACGAAGATCCTCTGAAAATTAGAACTGATGAAACTTTGAAGCTCTCAATTAATTAAAAACAAGCAACTGTATACAATTATGTATCAAAACATGGTATATATTTTCAAAAATAAAATCTCAGCAAAAAAAATTCCGTACAAGGACTTTTTTTAAATAGCAATAATAACGGAATCATTTAATAAGCATCGTAGGAGAAATTCGACCCACTCGACCGGTAAGCCGACTGCCTTAGTAGCACTAGGATAAGAGTCGCAATATATTAATTATCATATAATAATTATCCACGTACACGTAACTTCGATTCAGAATTCTTACATCACGATAAAAACTACTCTAGAGTATCGCGCTTTCGGCAGGAATAAGAAGTAGCTAAGGACATTGACGTTCAGAGATTCCTTACTATATTTTTTTTTTGTTTCCATCCTTAAAGCGTTTTAATTATAAAGTAAAATTTCACACGCGGAATCTCTTCACCATTTGGCTGGAGAAAATCTTCGGTTCAGCAACGGTGACGAAATTGATCGTCGACAAGAACATAAATTAGAAAATACAAGTCTACAGAATAATAGGAAGTGCGACGAGGAGATACAGTTGACAGCAGTTTCTTCGGAAATGGGATGGCGACCTATGGATATTTCTTTTCTAATAACGTACATCATTTCATAAAAATCGGCGTGTTCTAGCTAGACTAAAGTTTTTAAAAAACAACTCCGTGTTCGAGACTTTATGAGCTTTCACAATTAAAAAACATCACGACAAAACTGTCGATCATCGGGTTCATAAAAAAGGTAATTTAAAACAGTTAAAAAGATCGAGGCATTAAATAGACAAATGAAAAGCCACGCAGCAGAAAAAGCCGCGCCGGATTGAAGATACTTGGACGAAAATGTGTAACAATTCTGAGAGATCTGCCATAAGATTCACCGAGAAAGTCCCAGTGAAAAGAGACGAGAAGGAGCGCGCTGCTTTACCGGCGAAATACCGGAAGTGGTCGCGCCAGACAGGGCGGATTTCTCGGTTATCCTGCTGGAAAACGACACTTCTGGTAACCATGAATCCATGACCAAGCAACCGGAAGTGTTACCGGAACGTCTCCCCGTGCTCGAAATGATCACGAACATTGTACAGCAAGCACATTTGCATATTTCATTCTTCGGTCAGCGGTTAACGTTATTCAATGATTCATATTCCTAATACGGCTTCGTAAAGCTCAACCATTTTCATTTTACAGAACTGTGTGCAAAGCAAATTCCTCTTTCCTTTTTAATTGAGAGAACTGATTGAAATTTAGTTTGCATAAAACTTCTCGCAGAATTCAAACTTAAATTTTACCGTCGAGTAATATCCAACCGATTTTCTAGTCAGTTTGCCGCGTGAAATATTTCTCTGACGGGAATTCAATAACCGCTCGCGCCACGAGATTCTGAATAGCCGGAAGTTTCTGACGGTAGACTATCGCCTTGCTTTCTCTCGTCCCTTAGTCTTCTCTCTACCGTAATTTGCGCGATGCTAGAATTGCTTAAAACTTGATAAAAATTTTTTTGAATATAAAATACAGCAAGTCCCAGCGTTTTACGAAGTCTTCATTTTAGAGAACGTCAGTTATAAAAAAAAAATCTTTTTTGGAAGTAGGTCATAAGTCAAGTTCCAAAAATCCTGATTCTTTTCAAGAAAGTCTAACCCTGATAAATACCAAGCACGTGAGGCCTACGGACAGCTCCTCTTTCTAAGCATATCCTTTCTCGTTTCGTTGATCTCACAAGAGGTACATACTCTGGACACGATGACTAATTTGAGGCCGACTTCCAGTAGTGTGAACGTGTTACATGTGTACATTATAAAAACGAACTTGACCAATGTGATCAAGGCTGCTGTTGGGGACCATCGTCTTCTCAATAATTACTGCATGAGCCAGCCGATTGTGTTGTTGCGGGAAGCCCTTCCCATGCGGCGAAGACGGGCTAAGAAACAAATGAATAACAATATAATTTTTATTCATATGAATACAATGAGGATACACAGTGAAACGCATCTGATATTCACTGCTCGAGAGAGTGTACGGCCTGTTATTCTCAGCGGGTTTGAAAGTTTATGAGAAAAATGTGGGTGATTTAATTTTAAGAATTTTACATATAAACTAAGTGACTTTACATCCACGCTGAAACAAATGCTTGTACATGAGGTAGAGTAAAACTCTTAATTTTTTCAAGGCACTGTGTTTACTGATAAGACGAAATTTCATCACAATGAAATCAAAATTAGTAAACTAAAACAGGGTGTAAAATACTTCGATAACAATGCCTGACATGATTTTTCTATCTTTTGATCATTCCAGGTGATTCTTACAGAATATCACCCGTATATTGAGAATCCGTTTAGAAAAATGCTCTAGCACGTCTTGTTTTCTTTAAAGAGGTCAGACTGTAAAAAAAGGCATTTTTGGAACTTTTTGTAAGCCTTTAAAAAATCAATAAAACAAACCATAATCTTCCAATGGGGCTAAAATAAAAGCCGAAAACTTTGATTTCACGGTGTCCTGTGCTTTCTACTTTCTACTCGTGCCTTGCAGTAAAAGATTAAAAACTTAATTTAAGCCCACGAGGAAGACTCTATCACGTCTCATTGATTTTTAAAAGACTTCCAAAAAGAGCCAGGAACGCGTTTTTGGAAGCTGAAGAAAAAATCCTATAAGAATCACCCAACATATTCAGAAGGAAAGAAAAATACGTCGGAAATTTCTAGACAGTATATAGTAAACAAGATATAGCAGACAAGGAATGAACAGAGTCACATGAAAGATGATAATGATTGAATGGATAATTACATTATTAGTTTCTTTCAGCACAATATATGTTTTAATACATTCTACCCAAATTGATATTGGTGTAGTCTCACGCATTGCTTAATTAAATACTTTATTTCTGTGTTGCTTAATTAATCCTGTACGGACCAATAGTTTGTCTTTCCCAGAACCCACAAGTAGAAGTTTCTGTCTTATGGACGAAAATATATTCTGTATTCGAGATTGATTTTTGAAAACATTGGGAGATGGCTAAACATGTTTTTTTGACAAGAAAAAACAATTTCTGACACACAAAAATCGAAATATCCTATATTGTCCCTATTCGAAGACAGAAGAAAATACGATCGATCAAAAAACTTGTCAGAGGATGAAGTCAGAATTGCAATAACTGACATAACGAAAACTCTTTTTTTTCTTTAGTGTGATTGTATAAATTCGATATTAAAAACTACAGTCTAAAAGATTTTCTTCTTTCAGCTTCAAACTCTCAAGTAGAAAAATAATAAAATTTTAAACAGAAGTTTATAGACAACTTAACTGAATTAACGAAAATTTAGAATAACTTCCTCACCACCAGAATGTTCAGGTTTTCAAGAATGCAGTAACCAAGATTTCTTTCGACAACCCAATGTACATAAGAAATGTAAATCTAGTTTAGATCTCAAAAGATTCATGAAGATCTCAGATTAATCTTACGTGGTAACTTTTTAGAACCACTGATTTTTAACGTAAATTCAACTCTACAGATACTTTTGTTCAAGAATGCTTGAATAATTTACAAGGAGGAAATAGGGACACATTTTTTGTAAAGGCTTATTCATTCATAACTATCTTTTTCCTCTTAAGGTTTATCTCGAAATAGGGTTTAAAATTTTCGAATAAAAATGTGGAATTTTGAACGCCTTCGAAACAAATTCATGAAGGGTGGCCATGCAAATTCAAACAAAATCCCCGCTAATTTCTAAATTTCCAAACAATTTTTCTTGTATATGAAATTTTTTAATTCAAGCGTTCACAACGAAACAAGCTAGATCAGTAAAATTCAGTACTCTCAAAAATACATTGTGTTCCGAAATAAACTTTAAAACAATAAATTCAAGAAAAGTGGTCTTCAAAATTAGAATACATTATTTTGAAATGGCAGGATTCCAAACGAGAATCGCCAAATTGAACAATTTCTTTTTCAGTTTTTCAAGTATAAACAACTTTATTTAAAGATTAAATCCTATTTAAATAAAAATGCTTTGAGTTTTACTAAGTGAAAAAAATGTATTTGAAACGTTCAGACTTAAATTTTGAGTATCCTTGTCTAAATATTTCTCGATATTTCCACTCCAAAATGGCTCCATTCGAAACATGTAACAATTAATGTTCACCATTGAAGACATTCTGATTTCAAATATTTGAATTTTGAAAGATTTTAATCACTAAAAAATTCTCAACTTCTCTTCTTCAAATTATTTAACTAGCAAGGCCTTTATTTACAAATTGTACCATTTCGAATCATCTATGCAATAGGAAAAAAAGCGCAAAGAAAGTAGAAATATTGTAAATTGAACATTTTATACTCAGGGTTTGCAAGCTTTGAGAGAAATAAATAAAAACTACACTGCTCCTTAACACTTACATAGTATAATACTTTGTGGATTTTATTATTATTATACCATTAAGCCAAACCCCTTTCTTTGACAAAAACCGATAACAATAAAAATATGAAAATTACAAGTTTTTTGGACCATCCATTTTTTCGAAAAGGATTTTGCAGTTCTTTTTCTATAATTGTTCAATTTTATGGCTTCAAAATTAAAAGTGTCATTTTTTCATACAGCATTTCAAAAGTTGGAAGAATTAGGAGGAAAATTCACGTTTTTTCAAAAATAGTGTCCAAAATTAGTCAATATAATTGACAAATTATATTGTCAATTTTTTAGCCTAAAAGAAGTGATTTTGTTAAAGTTTTGCATGAAACATAAATAAATTATAATTCAGGTTGCCTCCAAAACTGTGTAATTTTAATTTTCAAAATTTTCCAGATTGGACACTTTAGAATCGGAGTTTCTTCGGGATTGGAAAAAATAAAAATCTATGGTGCTTAAAACTATAAAATTTAAAATAGTAATAGTGGAAGAGTGGAATATTGGAACAGTCGTTCCCTGGTTGCTTGGTCATTTGATCATCCAAATCTATATTCTCGAGTATATTTTATTGCAATCCAAGAAAACAAACTTATAATGGGTTAATTTTGAATTTTTTAGATTCTTCACTGATGAATCTATCTTTCTACTCTGCTCTGACTCCTGATTTTCGCTAATCAAAGGTACCAGCTCCAACGAGAAAACTTTACACTCGCAATCTATACCTGTTTTTTCGATGAATGAGAATATTGCGAAATAAAAAATACGCATGAACTTCCTGACAATAAAAATAATTTATGAATCCAGTAAAGATACATGGAAAACAAATAACAGATATAACAGACATCCATTGCATTGGAAAAAATGGTTTTATTTGGAATTCCAACTTCTAGGAGACAATAGGTCTATGTTGTGATCAGAAGCGTTCAAGAGGAAATCGGGCAAGCCATTAAACTTCAGGGAATGTCCGGCGCCATGCTACGACAGTTCCGAAGAATCAAATTACTGGAGTGAAAAGCACTTAAAAAGTTGTTGAGATCCGTCAAAAGTACATTTTGCTTGCCCAGAATGAAAAGTAAAAAATTTCACGACAGTAAAGCGAGGGGCTTTAAATGCCAGGAGTGGCTGGAAAAGATAAAATAGGAGTTTTTGAAATGAAGGCATCAAGTTCAACTAATTAAAACAATCCACTCTTGATGCAGAACCATCTTTCCATATACAATAGAAAACTTCAGAAATATCTTTTAAAAAAGGAAAAATTTGGTTCAATAAATTTTGAACTTCAAATGTCCACATAGCGATATGCGTAAAGACGGATAACCGACAGTCATGTGTAGATTTAGGTAAGTATACGCAGCTATGTTATCGGATTGTGGATTTGGTATTGATATTATGCAATACGTGACCTGAAATTCGAGGTTTGGGCAATAATGCCCATCGCTGATATTCATGCATAACAATTCCAACGGATTCGACTGGATACTGGTAACAAAACTATTGGTGAGCAAGTTTCTCCAATAAACAACATATCATTAGGTAAACTGTGTGCAATCACATTCATTGCCTTGAAATAACAAAATAATCAAATCCATTATCACTGAACATCCATCAACGAACAATAATCCGAATCAGCACACAGTTTACAAAATATTATGTAAAATACGTCGAAGCCAATTCAAGCCGGGTTTTAGTATCAAAGTTTGAATATATTTGATTGAGTTTTAAAAACCTGACAGTAGTTGATCAACTGAATCGTGCAAAGTGACAAAATAGAGTGCAATGGGAAGATTATCTATCACGGCTACTAAAAGATTGATTATTGCAATAATTTTGATACAACTTCAATAGAAAATTATGTTTTTGCTGCTTTCCTGGGGGTGCGCGTGGAATTTGCTTACGGAACAGAGCAGACAATGAAGAAAAAAACTTATAAAATCTATTTTGAAGAAGGTATATTCTCCTGAAACAATTATCTTCCTTTTCACGCTCTCAGATATCTTCTCGCCCTTGCAAGATACATCGCGCGCTTCTGAGTGATCGGGGTTTAATGACCCAGGTGAAAAATTCATTCGGGTCTAGGGCAAAGAAGAGAAAGAAGGAAAAAAGTATCCGATAGCATTGTAAATTTATCTTTACGGTAAAATCTAGAGAACGGGCCAATCTTGGTAAAAAGTGATAATTCTATACGAAGAAAATGAAGAATATAACGAAGATTTTTTTTATGAGTAAAGATCTTTTAATAGTTTCACGTTATCGAAAATTTCCAAAATGAATTTTCCTCGAATCAAGAAACCATAATTTGAAACTGATTGAAAAACCTAAAGTTCCTACCTATTTAAAATGTTTTTGTTTCCTTACGAAATTCATTTCTATTAATAAATAACCACTTCTGGAAATTTCACATGTTAAAATTCTACTTGTAATACATTTTAATGACTTATGAATCTGATTCAAGAATAATGGAATTATTTTGTTGATGATTCTTTGAATAGAGTTTTTCCAACCTGAAGCCCAAAGTTGAATAAATTATTCAACTTCTAATTTGAATGTATATCCAAAAAGTATCTTCTTTTCATGTGAGATGGAAAAATCCAAGTTCAAGAAAAACTTTTACACCCCTCGATCAGAAATGTGTTCTTTATGGCATCATTTGAAATTCACATTATCTGTTAAAGATTTCTAAGACAGCGAACATTTACTTCGTGAAATTTTTCTACCGATTTAGTGATATTATTTTCCAGATGATCAGCGATGATTGAAAATTCCAGAAGACAACTTCAGCTTCAAAATTTCCGAGTAGACTCGTAGGAAAGTTCTCAACTGAATCGCTTTTCAAGATAACTCCGCTTTATCTTGATGAATAATTTATAATAATAATAATAATTGATCAATTGATTCACATTACTGATACCATATACAAGTAACTATGCAGCCGTTACAAATTTTCCAGGAACAAGTACATCAAGAAAGATGCAAAAATTTCTTTTCAAATTAAAAATGAAAATACAGCGTTAAAAGACTTTTGGTTTTTTATTAATCTACTACATGATGAACGGTTACTTCGTTAAAGATTTTTACAATTTCAATTAATTTTTATTTTAGAAAAGTGCATTCTTTAGAGAAATTGAGAAAATATTATATGGTTCTTTTTATAGCTTGGATCATTTAAAGGAGAAGAACTTTTCCGTTTGAATTATGCGCAGAAATGTGATTCTTCTGGAATAAGAAATTTTATAGACGTCTCGAATCTTCGAAGAAGTGCAATCAACTTATTGTAGGAAAATAGGAAAACTTGTAATAAAAAGAAACTATAAAAAATTATATAGTTCCTCTTAAAAACTGATCTCCACATTTTGACAAAGACTTGAAAAAGAGCTTACTTGTCAGATTCATAGTCAATGTAAAATATCTTAGTTTAGAAAATTTTCTCTCTTTAAAAAAAAATTTATTCATTTCCCACAACGAAAAAAGGTATCTAAACGAGTCTTATGAAACGAGGCGCCCAATACGCAGAGTAAAATATCTTCCAACGATACACACAGCAAATGGTTAGCTCGATACGGGATGAAATAGAAAAGAGAAATGGAAATAGGAAAGAGTCAGTTCTCGGCAGTCGGCCCGGAAAAATAATTGAGGCTTCAATTACTGAATAAATTGCCTTGAATTTCTATTGCAGCCAGAGACTCCATTTTTGTATGTTTTTTAAATATGACGGAAACCTATCTATTCAACCGTCAATTTAGTGGAATAAAGTATTGAGGCACAGAAAAGAAATGAGAATAATCTCACTATTTTAAAAGTTTGCAGAATATAAAGTTTTAGTAAAATTACGTATAAAGTGGCGTGTTTATGGCTTCAGATAATAGGGTATTCAAATTATTTCTTAGTATTTGTTTTGCTATTCGTGTGTGTTTTTATTACTGAAAAGCGATTATCAATATATTTTGCTCATTTCAATTTTTTCATATCTTTAATTATAGGAATTATTGTACATAATAGTTATTATAATGAGATATGATTAAAATTTAATGTCAATCACACAGAGCAATCATTGAATACACAAATGCATAAATTTATCACATTTCCAAAGTTGATGGTATTGTTGTAATCCATAAATTCTCTTCAAATTTGAATTTAAATGACTTTAAATAATGAGAAAGGCCCCTTGATTATGAATTTCTAGGATACTTTTCTGAAAAAGTAGGGTTCTAACAACAAGAAGAAGTGTAAAGGACTCAGAGTCTCGTCATGATTCAAACTTTCCAACACATATTTTGAAGATTTTTTTTTTCGTAAGAATTCGTTTTAAAGAACTTGTTTGAACAATGAAAGATCAACTATCCGAAAAAGAACCCTGTATATCTAATATTTATAGTGATTTCAAGCCCAAGCTGATTCAGCTGACAAATAACAAGAGAATTGGTTACACTGCAATTATTTAGTAAAACAGGTCATTAATCGAATAAAAATAACGAATATATGGGATTGTAAGACGCATTCCTGTTATATTGAAAATTTTTCAGGATTCCGATGAAAAGAATATAAAAGGTGAATAACCATTTTGTAATCTCACACTAGGTTGATTGAGTATAAGTAACGTTGTTGGACAGAAGGGCTATTTATCTACAAGTTCATGTAAGTTTAGAATCGCGAATTTCATGAAATCATAAGATTGCAGGTAAGACTTTGGGGTAGTTATGTTGTTAGATTAGATTACGTGTGGCCCTGGCATGATGCGTCTTGCATGTGCTTAACTACCCCTTTCTCCGGTATAATCTCAAAAACGCTGTGGAACTAGAACTTAGCTAGACACGCACCGTCAATAAAACAGTTTTACAAGCAATATGCAAACCATGTACCGGAGAGCAAGTCGCTGTATGAACCAGTTTTTAGGTTTCATGTTTAGGTTTAGTTTCATGAGTCTTTTTCTTTTTGTTTTATTATTTGAGAAAACGTTCTTATGTACTTATCAATTGAATTTTGACACATTAATTAATAATCAATTAATTTTCATTGGACCCTCGAAATACGCAAGAAAATTGACGTAATCAAATAGTATACATTAGTTTCAATTCGAAATTAATCGAAATATTTCTATTTTGACTAATGAAAATATTCAAAATTCAATCGCTATTCGTTTGAATGGAAATCAAGAACTCGTCACAATTGACCAATAAATTTATCACATCAGTTCACAACCAAATGGGACAAAATAAAAAAAAAACCTCGTATTGAGTAGGAAATCTTCATTGAAATTATTTCCGGAAAACAAGCTATATAGTTAAAGTGTTTAGGGTGAGAACATTTGAAATGGCTGTATTATTACATTGAAAGTGAAAAAATACATTTAATCAACACGTTTCTGGAAAATGCAATTTTTGGTCTGAAAATATGTTCTTTCATTACATGCTGCATTCTAGAAATGCTTCCTAAAATTGACATTCTCCTGATGTATAATATAGTTCAAAGAAAATAACTTTTCATGAGATTTGAAGAATTTCTCGAGCTACACGAAATTTAACCAGCGGCAGACTACCATAGAAGTCATTAACTGAAACTCCAGAATGATTAAAACTAATTCTGTAACTTTGAAATTGAAAATGAAGTAAATGTAGCTTGAAAGTGAGATTCAATGAACGTGTTAGGGTGGCGAAGAATGTATGGAAGTGTTAAGTATGAGGAAGTAAGAGAATAAAATTGTATATAAAATAATACCTAGACGATCACCACATCGCATTAAGATGTTGCCACCTCGAGCCGGGACTGCCGTACTGTAACAAACGCCCAAAACACTGTCAATTTTCTGGGTATAGTTTCCTAAATATACAAAGATAAAGAAAGACTTCACCGGTCGTCACATGCCGGTAAAGTATTTAAAATAAAAAAGTAAGAACTGTTCTCTCACAGTATTTTAAAAATTTATGAAACTACTTCTTTTATTTTTATTATGAATTTATTTGATAGATTCAAGTTATAATTAATGCCAAATATTGAGAGAACAATCCTTATAAAACATGCCATCAAAAAAATAACACAAGAAATCTTGAAAACATAACTTGCTGTTAGTTCCTAGAAAATTTTCAAAATATCACACATTATGCCGTTAATATTATGCATCACACATCCTCGTACATGTTAATAAAACTCTGGTCAATCTGTTTATTTCACAATAGTGAATATTTCCGGAAGAAACAACAGCATTCGATGATAGTTGATATAAAATGGATAGAAATATACCAAATTCGTGAAAAATGATCTTCTATTCACTTATTAAACAGGGAAATCTCTCGTTACGTTTTAACAGAAGGCAGGATTGCGTTTTCATCTCGTTAATAAAGTTTCGTGTTATTAAAACTCTGCTTTAATAAAATTCTTAATAAAACACATCTCGGGAGGAAGATCAACAGCTCGAGACATTTATTAGTTTAGGAAGTTTACGACATGGATTTTATCGCTAGTGGCTCAAAATTGCTTTCTGCGCTGAGAACACCAAACATGCTTCATCCAACAGACATTTCTCACCTAAAAATCATTTCTATTCTGTCATTATTTACATTATCAATTTATAAATTTCAATTATTTATGACGAAAAAATTAACAAGAGTGTGGCTTCCGTGAAACCATCAATATTTGCTTATTATTAGGGTCATCTGGAAGTTACAAACTGATTAGTAGATTCTTATATGTGCACAAAATCAAACATGCATTTACTGCAAAAATCGAGGATTAGTTGTCAAAATTATTGCATTATACCGTAAATTATGAGAAAGTATTTCTGATATTTCTCCATATCTCCAAAAGAGATAAAAAAATCCTTCGTCGGCCATACCAATCTTACTTTGAACAATATTTTGTGCCTAGTAGAAGCAAGATCAATAGAAATCTCAACAAGAAATCCATTCGAGCCTCACAGGAATATGATGGTATCTTATATCCCTTTCGATTCAGGACTTAGTTATTAAGACGTCTGCTGACAGCAGGTTTTAGGCTCTAGAACATCAGAACGTGTTGAGATGTTTGCCAGTTGACGTGCTCACGTCGTAACAACGTCACGCAAAGCAAACGCCTCCAGTTCTGCATGGAAATTAACGCCTCGCAACTCAATCAGGGTGAAGATAATAGTATGTAACTTCAACGCCTTAGCGCTTTGTAGGGACATCTAATCATCATCATTCCTTAGTTTATATAAGACTTCTCAAATGAGTGAATTTTAATGTTACGAAACAGTTTTGAAGAAAATTTTCAATATTTTTTGGAATTTTTTGGAAGTTGTTATTATATTGTCAATTTGCTAGCCTAAAAGAAGTGATTTTTTTGGATTTTTTCATGAAACATAAATAAATTAAAATTCTGATAATTAATCAAAGTAATATTCCAACGTAAAATTCAAGATACAGAATGTTACGTTGTTTCTTCTAATCGAATTTGGATATTCCTGGTCTGTTGAAATTGATTAATTAATAATATTGAGGGAAACTTAATAAAAAAATGTCAAACCTAGTTCTCAACTTGAATTCCTGTGATCTAATAAAAATGTTAGAGTTAAAAACTTAACAACTCAAAAGACTTTCGTTCAAAAAAATTTATAAAATGAATGCTGATTTTTAATTAAACTTAAGGTGTATACATTTATGAAAACGATACACATTTTTTTCAAGCATTAATACCCCTTTTTATTATTAAATAGCTCGAAACTGAGAATCCTTCAAAACAAAACTTCAAAAAGCAAAAGATTCCAAACTTCAGCTTTTAAACGGAATAATTGAGTTTAAATAGAAGCTCTCTTTGACAAAATATTTTGAATCATGGAATTGTTTAATAGTTTATTTCTAAAGTCCCTAGGGCTAAAGAGTCCTCTAAGGAACAAAAAAAAAAAAAGGATAAGGAATTATGCATTTTAAAATTGGTACGTTCCTACTACCAGAAATGAAACTTCAATAAAACAACCTGAGAATGTGAAGAATTAGGATTGAAACGTTAAAAACGGTGCAATTTTTATTTTCAACAGAAGATGCGTTTAGATTAACCATTTTTCATAGATAAGTGTTCGAAAACAAACAATTTCAAAATTGGTACCTAAAGTGGAATATTTTCAAAGTTGAGTCTTTACAATATTCAGAACTTCGAACACTGAAGTTCGAGTTTAAAAATCAAAGACTGTAAAATTTTAAATTATAAGCTATTAAAATTGACCAATTTTTCTCAAACTGTCTGTGTAATGTTCTTAAACAACTTTGACTGTATATTTTCTCCATAATGAGGGTGATCAGAACTGACTTTCGGATTGTAGAACAACCTGGCTTCAAAATATAATGAAAAGCTTTTGAAGAGACCAATAGACATCACTTAGACTCAAATTTTCATATTTTAAGACACAAAAAATTTTATTTCCGCAAACCCGGACAAAGTCCAGAAAACATGCCTCAAACAGAGAAAATGTCCTAGCGAATCCAGAGGTATGGTAATATAATCTTGACGTAAAGAAAAAATTTTTCTTTTAATCGAGAAGAAAGTTCCGGTTTCTGAATCAAATTTTCGGAATTCAGATTTTTGTCGATTTCACAAGATTTGCTGGTTCTATTGATTTCACATCAGAATTATAATTCATTTCCATTCCATAAGGCATATCGATAAAATTAAATAAAAAATTAACTTACACTTTCAAATAATTTAAAATACACTATTAAATAGAAAATTTGAGACCTCATAGGTATATGCAATTCCTTCTAGTTATCTCATTTCCAAACCTTCCAAATAGCATGGAAACTCCGCTATTGCGTAGTGTACACTGAAAAGTTAGCTAAGCCAATTAATATTAACAAGCGAATTTTTATTGAAAAAATAAGCATTTTCCACACTGCTGACCAGATTGGTAAGCGATCAGGTAGCTACCTTCACTGTATTAAGGCGGATTTCCTGTGGTTCATGTTAAAGAATCGGAACTGAAGCCGCAACGTTAGGTCTTTCCGTACTGTTGGGAAAGAATAATAAGCGTCATGAATTAATATTCCCTATTAAAACATGTCTGGTAGTCTATTTTCGAGAGGAAATAGTATGTGTAATTGTGTACGCTGATGTCAAAAAAAAAAGCACTTTGTTGCTTTCCATGAAGGGTCTACTCAAACTGTCATTAATTCTGTCTAGAGAAGTCCCTCATCGATAAGCGAAATAGTGCGCTGGTTTAATAAGAACATACACATATAGATTTTCTTCATTAAGAAAAGATGTTGGATTTTTTAAAATGAAGAAGTGTTTGGAATTTTCAAATATGGCAAGTGGGAGCATCGTGAAGGCTTATCTGCTTAATTTCATATTCTTATCCTGACCGACGAAGGTTTGTCTCCTGAAATCCAGGTCTGTCTGAGTTGTATCGTCCAAAGCAAGAAAAAGATGATGCTGCAGAACAAAATGAGAAGATTCTCTTGCCTTCATCAGCATAATTAGAAATACTTTTTCTTTTGCAAGAAAAAGAGTTTTTAATTACATCATCACAGGCGAAATTAAATAATTTACAAATCAACAAAAGTCTGTGCAAAGGGATGAAGGAGATTTGCTGGATTACAGAGCAGGCATTAAAGCTGGGATTCAACGGGTGTGTATTATTATTGTTATCCTTAAGCTGTACAGACGATAATCCAGCAGGGATTGAACTAATTCCATAAAAAAAATGTTAGAAGGTATTTTCAAAACTTTGTAATGTAAAGAGTTCTAATCATACTAGGTATATCACAAAGTTCAATTTATGCATTTAGTGAAAAATTGAATAAAACTCTCTGGAATTCGGTTCAAACGTCCACTAGGCAACGTATATGTTGTTTATATTTGATTTTCTGATATGTATATAAACATGCTTTGTTGAAATATACAAATGAATTACACTTTTTGCGATTCTCATTACAAAGTTATTTAGAGAAATCGAGTGAATCGATCCAAAATGCACAAGATACAAAAAATGCACACTTTTTTAACAAAACAACATTCTCGAATAATACAGTACAATAATATTGTCAGATACGATCAGAAATTTGAGGACAACATATGATGGTTCGTGCTTCGATCAAAATAACATTCCAGAATTATGACACTAAAAATGTAGGTAAATTAAAATAGGGAATATTTGCCAGATATAAGGTTGTATTAAGTTTTGTTTTCAAATATACCTCAGGCATTTTCAGTGACAATAGCCATACGGAATTTCAAAAACTTCAACTTCAGTTTTTCGAAAAGTTCTGGATTCTTTGAGGTTTTCCTCGACTTCCACTGACTTTCTAGAATACCTTAACTGGTAAAAACTCTATAAGTAGTCGCAAACATTCAGTAAGAGGAAACTAAAATACAACACCCAAAAAATGCAGTGATAAAGTACAAAAACTTATAGGTAATATAATTAATAATTTCTGAAATATATTGTCTGAGTTTATTTATGAAACACTTTTTGATCGAAGCTGAAATTCACCTTTATTCCTTCCTATATTTCATTAATAAAAACGACTTGAAAATTATTCGAGTGATGCATAACTTCTTATTCCGATGTACATTCTTTGATTACATATTTACATACAATTTTACAACCCTAAATTTGGAGAAATTCAATCTGTTTTTCGGTCCATACATTATTGTTCAACGTATCAATCCCATCGTAGTACAAATGAACGAAAATGTATATGAGCGAACAAAATTTTATAATGGAAAATTTTGGACTTGAAAATTGAACAATTTCTCATTTCGCTACCAACATTCAAAGCAAGATTTCAAATTGAGATCATAGAGGTCTGACGAATTCAAAATTTATTATTAAAAGTTCTTTCATTACAAGTAATTGCAGTAATCTATGAACATTGATCGCAAAAGTCATGCCACTCTTAAAATTTACTATTGAAATCAACAATTAATCACGAAAAAGGGAATGGTTTTGATTTTGTTTACTCACTACGCCAAAACAGCGCTACGTTCTGTTTTTTAAGGCATCTTCGGGCAGAACAGAGAAGTTGCCAGGACCTGCACCAATTGCTATACTCTTTGCACGTGCCAAAGCTTCCACACGACGGACTAACGAGACAAATATACCAATTAACTGATTTTTCCATCGATAACGAGATATCAACGTTGCTATTTAGAACATGGGCAAACACGTCGAGCTACCTATTTATTTAAAGTTACCAATGCAAGGCTTTCAAATAAACGTTTACTTCGCAATTCTATTCTGAAATTTGAAACGCAATAAATCGTAGCAGGAGAAAAGGATGTCAAAAAAATGCAGTAACTTGCACTGGATCCTTATAATTACTTATAATAGTTATATAAATGGAATAAAATAATATAATGAGTTAATCACAGGAGAAAAGTGTGGCCTACTCGTGAAAATGTGTCAAGGAGTGGATGAGTTCCCGTAAAATTGTTATGCAGTGTCCAGTAAATGTCAGTACACAAACATAAAGCATACAGATGAGGAACATTTTTTTGAAACTTCAAACTCTCCAATGAATTTACCAAAAAATCTGATAATACTTTATAATAATTTTGATTTTGTTAACACCATTTTTATATAAAGCATCCATTTTTCGCCTGTTACTCCATAAATTTTATACTGACTACAAAGGGCATCCAAATTTCGTACAGAATACTGTCTGATCCTTTTGTGTGTATCTATGAAAAAAAATTAATTGTATAACAGAGGACGCGACAGTCTGACATTCGCACAAAGGGTAGGTTGACGCTCTCAAAATTTTCATTTGGGATCTAGCACACTTTAGGGTTCCATAATTACCTCAATGCCACTAGCTAGAGAAAAAAATGAGTGAATATAGCGGGATGATGGGATGAGTTGTGATTGGCTACTAAAGCGCTAGGTGAAACTACGAAGCAAATAGTGAAGGCTTAGAAGCATTTGGTCGCATAGTCTTGAAAGTCTCCCATACACTGGCTCCCATCTAGAGGAAAAATCGTATGCTTTAAATAGTGTAAAACAAGCTTTTCTGCCAAACTAGTCGTAAGAGATGCGAGTCGTAACGTCCGGTCGAGGGGTCCAGGATTTATAATAATCAGACATTAATTGAGTCGCTAATGAATGCCGCGCGAAAGCGTCGTGAATAAAGTAATGTCGCTGAGGAAGGAGTCAGATAATACATTATGAATCCACACTGCGATATGCGTTGACAACTGAGCAGCTGGACGCGATAATGAGATACCTGCACACTATTTTCTAATAAAGCGCATAAATCACAAGAATTTAGTTGATTACTTTCTGATAAAGTTTCATTCGTTTCCATGTCACTTAAAACTCAATATAAGGAATTTCAATAATGTGCAGATATTTTTATCACTTCAAGATCTGAAAGAAAACCGTACTGAAAGAAAACATTTTAATATAAATTTAATCAATATTTATGCAATGCACCCTTTTCTGTGAATATCTTAACCATTCGAGGGTATTTTCTGAAAATATTACTTCTTATAATATAATTATAAGATTAATTTACTCACTCCTATCGATGTTGCGTTGTAGGTGTGCAGCAACGCGATGCCTGGCATCATTGAATTCGAGGTGAAGACCAAGTCGCAACAACGTGGGATTCTGCTCAACAAGGTTTGTGATTTCCATTTCAATTTTGTTTCCCAACACCTGTGACCTCTGTAAAAACAAAATGAGATTGTTTCTTCTTTTTTTTTAAATTGGAGTACAACTATCACTTACGATTTTTACCTGATTCGAACACCGGAACTCTTCAATTGACTTCGTTTTTAGAAGCGCTCTGACGAATTTAACTATCACAGGCGGACTGATGAAATTTGTTTCGACACTAAAAAGAAAGAGGGAAAATAGTTTGTATCAATATCAAACGATGCAAAACATATATAGGCGAATATTATGGAACGTATCGAATATCGTGTTCGTTACACAGTTGCGTATGTGTAAATGAATGTTTATTTTCAATACATCAATCGCGCGTCATTCGGATCTAGCGCTTCGCGTTCGGCTACTCCCAAGCTCGATTCAGTTTACAGTGTAATGCATACACAGACTTGCAAAAATTGCAAAACTGTTGAAACCTCTACTTTTATGAAGATCATTAATTTTTTTTTTTTTATTTTGGATGAAAATTTAAAAAAAAAATCAATTTTACTTAAGGCTCTACTGGCCTTGAACACATACTCATTACAATACTTGCCACCGATATTCTCATCTCGCATAGTTTGGCTAGCAAATTGAATTTTCCATTGTTTGAAAAGCGTTATCACGATTAAAACAAAAAGTATACGTCTTATTGAAAAATGGTTCATATAAAACTTGTAGACCCCTTTAAGATGAACAATTTTTCTATTTAATATTTCTTCTTGTCTTTTATTGGTTGAACAATTTTTGAACTTTTCATTTTTTTCGTATCTCGCATAGTTTTGTTGAGAAATGAAATTTTTCTTTCTTGCTAACATTTTTCGTGATTCAAACGAAAACTATGCATCTTATGAAAGAAGTGTTCTCAAAAAAATTTTTAGACTTTTTCAAAATGAATAACTTTGATCTTTTAACATTTTTTTGCACCTCACATAGTTTGAGCGGAAATGTGCATTTTTAATTTTTTAAAAAGCTATTCCGATGAATCTACTTGGTGGGTACCTATCACCACTACGTAGCGCGTCCCCAGGTTGCGGATAGAGGAAAGGCCCCTGAGG
>WSXT02000001.1:291972-334809 GCA_011762715.2 Neuroterus valhalla
ACATTGCCTTTGCGAGTATCGTTTCCCTTTCTATGGTTCCAGGAGAATTCCATTTTTAAGATTTTATATTAACTTAAAAAACTTCTTGTGTACTACTTACTGATTAATCTGACACAAAATTATTTATTATCGCCTTATTTGAGCGCAACACGCATGTAAACAATGCTACGTGTATCCTATAGACAGCCATGTTGGTTAGTTCGCTAGATGGCCATCAGATCTTGCATTGCAACTTTAAATTCCCAATTGGATTAAAATTCGACATCTTCGGATTGAGTGTGATAAAATTAACCAAAAATTTTGCAACGACCTTGCAGAGTCTCCAACATTCATTCATAAATATGTATATAAACTTTATCAATAACACTTATGAACAACATTAACATATCAGCATCAGCCATGAATGTCGTACGCTCTTTCCTTGAAAGAAATACTATTTCGGCGTTCTCCGGTTCTCGCTTATAGAGAGTTCTCCTCCCACTCTCCCCAAATCCCAAAACTTTACTCTCTCTCGCTAACCGCTAACCTTTCAGTCGGAAGTTTCGCTACATATGGCGAAGCTGAAACGACTGAATATACACTAATTAACTCGGAATCGAGTTTTTAATAGGATTCAGAACCACCGAACTTACTTGACAACATGGATTTGAGCTTCGCGAGTATTTCTGATTTTATATTATATACCCTCTTTATCGTGCGTGGTCAATTGAAGTGCCGAATAAAAATCTTTAGGAAACTATATTTAATTTATTAATTAAGCAGTAGTTTGGCTTTCAAACTTAATATCCATGAGAAAAATGATTGGAAAACCCTATTAGTCCATTTGAAACAGTGAGAATGGTTATCAGAAAGAATGACCGTGGAAAAAGAATTTTATCTTTAATCCAAGTACTTTCATTTTTCGAATCACAATTTCACTCTAGTCGACGCTCCAAATGTTTGCGGCTTTAGTCTCGTGAAAACACGTACCGAGAACCCCTTAAGAATTTGTAAAGAAGACAGAAAAATGCTGCAGAAAGCTGCAAAAGACGAACAACCAGGGTGGTTCTCTTTTGTAGTCGTTACCTTCAGTTCGCGTTCTTTTATCGAAATAATATCCGTGATACGTTCCGGACTTCTGCAGCAGATACACGTGATTTTCCTTTTTGAGCCCTTTAACATTTTTGAAACTCAAGAACATTTTCTTTTCCAGAAAATAGTTACTTTTTTGCTCGTTCCGCAGATACAAAAAATGATATTCCAATGATTTTCTCTAGGAATTCTAAAGTAATTTCAATTATTACGCTGTCAAAAAAGGGTTCTATCAATTCCCAGGTTTTTCCCTACGCTGACTTGATCCAATGACAATTCCGTGTTTTGAATCCCACTACAAAATAAAATCACTGATTTGATTCTAAAATACGAAAAATTTTGATATAATCTATTTCCAAAGAGTTCAATTTATCATTTTTACCACGAAGGCCTATTTTTGTAGATGAGACCATTTTCTGATTATATAAATAATGTTGAAGATATAAAACTGTCATCGTTTCAAGGAAGCGTCAGAGTCACGAGTTTTATGCTTGCAAAGTATGTGCGAAAAAGTCAGCATATTACTTAAATTTAATCATACATCTATGTACATGCACGCCGAATATTAATTATTTCAATTTACAGAGTGCCTATATCACATTCGACTGTGACTCCCTAGATTAAGTTAGGAATCTCACATTTAAATGTTACACATCTGTTGCAGAAAAAAATTGGTCCATAGAGAAATGAAGATATATATTATATGTATTAATATATATAATATGTATTTTTAAGCTCCCTTACTCTCGATTGAATAGCATCCGTTGAGGTAAAATATTTAATATAGCTCGGACCGATAACATTGTATGCATTCGAGCAAAGGGCATGCTATGCGATATATTTCCTATAATTTATATTCTTATAATTACAATTTTTATAATGATAAATCTTTTTATTAGGGTCATTACTTTTGTACTTACAAGAATGCTAATTGTTTCAAGTTTTGTGTGAAAATATCCTAATTCTTTAAATTTCTTTGTTTTGTAGATAAACCTCTGTTAATCGTGAAATGAAACTGAGAAATTTACTTTGTACATCCACAACAATGTCCAGGATAAGCTTATTTACAGATGAAGAACTTCACTGGCCGACCTAGCAGACTCCTACTCTTTATCTCGAAATTCTCTTTGAAGTTTTCCCTATAGAGGTTTCTTAGGGAAACAGTCGACATAACTTGTGAAGCCGTTCCTCTCACATTTTAAGGAGGAACATGCTGCAGCCGTAAATTATAATACTATTTAGGAAAAAGTTGGAAAAACGCAGTAACAAAACTTTACCTATACTAAATTCCAATAAGAAAAAAACAAAAATTTACGTTACCACTGACTGAAAGTCATAATAATGTCATGAAGTCATAAAAAATAACATTATTTCAACAATAGACTTTTCCTTTCATGAATTCAATTTGATATGATTTTTTAAGTTTGCATTGTCACATTGAACGGAAGTTGAGATCAACCAAACTTAATTTTTTGTGCTATCATGTTGGTACACCTATGTTCGCATTCAAATTATTCAAGAGTTGGTTTTTCACCATAGCAGCGTCCTCATCTAACTTGACGAATTTCATGTCGGTTTTCAGCAACAAGTTGATTTACGGGTCTTCAAAACTAATTATAATAATATATTAACCGGTGGTGAGTTTTCAGTTCAATAATTTGTTTGACTTTAAGGAAGATCCTCTTCCTGCTTCATGAGTTTTCTGATTGAATACACTGAATTATGGATTAGAAATCTCCGCTTTATATGATTCTGTCTGATAAGTTAGGTCCTCAAAACACAATGTTTATCTAAAAGCTTATATTTTTTACAAAACTTAGTAGACAGTTATTATATTTTGCCGAATATTGCGAAATTAATACAACTTCAACACATATCAAGGTCATCAAAAAAAAATTGATTTTACTCATCACATGCCCCTCCTTAATAAACCTAGAACTTTGAGAAAAAAATTCCCAATGAACTATAGCCATTCGAATACTTTAAACAGGATAAATCAAACAGACAGTTTTGAATATGATTTCACGGTGGTCACTCAAGACCCAGAAAAAGGGAAATTCCAATTGAAAACTGTTTAATTTTTAATATTTGAATATAAAATTATTGAATTTGCAAGGAGTTCAATCACGAAACTTTTAACTAATAATGCTTTCAATTTAGAATCAATTTATTGAAACTGGAAGGGTTGATATAATTTTAAACACTAATATAGGTTTGAAAGGATCTAATTTATCAAGTTTCGACCTAGAATTATTTAATTTGGCAGATTATGAGTTCAAAATTTTTCGACTGTTAGAGCCCTGATTTCTAGTCTTTACAATTTGAAGAAATTAAAATTTGAAACCAAACGACTGTGAACATGTTGAACTGTGAGCACAGCATTTTAAATTTATTTGAAAGCAAAAAAGTGACTCGTCTAAAAAATTGAAATAGTCAAATCCAATCCTGCAACATTGAACAAGTTAAACATTCAATTTAGTGTTATTTGTAAGCTGTTTTACGTTTTCGAAGAAGTTTCCGATCATTTTCCGATCCACTGACCACCCTGGATTCAAACTATACCAATACGATTTAAAATTCCTTTAGAAGTGAATATATAGTCAAGTTTTTGTTCACAATTCCAAAGTAATAACCCAGGAGATAAAATAACATTATTTATGAATATGACTTGAAACCTTTAATTTTATGCATGCCCTCAGCGTTAAGATAAAACGCTATTCGAATGTCAATTGGTCCGATTAATCTAAACATTGTTTTTTTCCGGTCGCCCGGTATGTACATGCCTCCTCTTATCAACATCAGCGCAATACTGCTAACAATTACACTTGGATTGAATCGAATGTACATTTATATTTTGCCTCGCAAGAAAAACGGATTAAGATTACAAGAATTATAATCGATCAAATTAGATTGTGCGTGTAAGCGTCTTATCACGTGGCCACTTACAATGAAACAAATAATATTAACAATAATGATTCGTAGTACCATTGACTTTTTCGGTGTTTAAGATCACAGCGCTCGTTTCAGTCTATGATTTACTAGCTCGTTAGACCGCTTAGACCTTTAGAGCGTCAGAAGCTCTGTTTATCTCCATCATTTTATATTTCGAATTCAAAACCCAACTAGAAATTATTTGTATAAATTTCCACTTGAATCCTCATCGAAAACAGTATTATAAAAACAGAAATATTTATTTTTAATCTACATTATTTCTGAAGTTTTGTGCAAGCTGAAAGGCTATATGCTCGAAAAGGAAGTGATCGGTATTCTGTATGCAAAATAAATTTATCCACTTAGAGTTTTACTAAGACTATACTTAAAAAAGTAAAGCAAATAGACTAAGTTTACAAATAAGTTAAGTACATTTTAAAGCTTCCTTTAAACTCACCAATTTGTCAAATCGAATTTCTGATAAAACAGGTTGGAACTTATTACTTTAAGTGTTACGTTCCATTCTTTTTTCTGCTTTTCCTTTTAATCAAAGAAAACTTCTTTAGCAGAAGGGTGTGGTAAGCGGTAACAGTATCGCGACAGAAAGTTCCATGAAACCCATAATGGTCATTTAAACTTTTCAGTAGGATTATGACACCTATTAATTGAATTCGACGATCGATAATATACCGACAGTACGGGGGAACATTAAATAACATCAATAAATTATAACGCCCTTGAAAAGCATATCTAACACTTACACATCTAATCAATAATTAAAGGTAAAACGCTTAAAGGCAAATAAGCGCAGTACTGAACGCAAAATAAAACTTATCTGGAAGAAATTATTAGAAGATTTCAAGCTCACTATAAAAAATAATAAGTATTGGAATTAATTAGAGTGAGTATTGAGGTACTTTCGAATAATATAAACTTTTGCTTGAAATTTTCTGTACAAGTATTTGATAAGGGCATATAAACCGACCAGAAACGTGATCCTTAAATCAGCAAAAACGAAGTCCAAATTTGTTCTGATTCTTTTTAATTCATTCGGGAATAGTAACATTCAATTTTCAATGGCATTCCTATAATCGGCTCGTAAAAATTCGTTATATTTTATATTGTAGCTTCTGCAAATATGTATTTGTAAAAGAGACACAACTTCTCGTACTTCCACAAAAGAGCATTTAAGGAATATATGATAATAATATGAATGTTCCTACTCCATGATCATTATTTTCATATGAAGAATAATGCCAAAGCAGTGGCGGAAACGCAGAAACAGGGGAGTTGAGAGAGGTTCTTTGTCAGACTAAGTAGATGGATGGATGCAAATTCATCTCTAATGTGACCGATTGTTCGACATCAATTATTATAAAAATTAATTTTCATTCATCCTCACAATTTTTGATATATTAATTTCGATACAAGTATGATCTCTCATGAATCTTGTTCAATGTTATGAAATATTTATTCATTTATCAATAAAACCATTGAAGTATTTCAATAATTTGTACCAAACAAATATTTCAATTCAGCAGTGAAAATTTTTTTTAAGTTGATTTTTGTAATTTCCTATATAACTTCCATTTTTTGCTGTTCTCGTTTAATCCGAAATTCTTGTTAAAGAATTATTTAGAATGAAGAATTTTCAAGTTTCTGAATCGAAATTTCTCCATATTATAATTTTTTTTTCAATCGAAAATTTATTTTTTCTTAGGCATTCACACATTCCCAATTAGAATAAAAACAAATATTGACCTAATTCAGCAAGATATGTTTTTGCATAAATAAGAAGTCGGAAATATAAAAATCGGTGATATGGTGGTTTACTTGAATACGAGTTATGCAAATTCAGAAAATTTACAAATTCATTCAATAAAATTGTAACTTTTGAAAGTTCATATGGACTAAATTTTGAAAGCACAAATTTCTAAACTGAATTTTACAATAAAATGTGACGTAACTCGCAAGAACAGTATTTTCTAGACAAATTCAAGCTTTGGAAAAATTAATTTATCCATTCGAATTGCTGAAATTAGTAGGTCAAATTTGAGGAAATATATGAGCCCATCTGAATTGATCGTTTTCAAAAATATAAAGCAAGCAAAATAATCAAATAAATCAGCTCCTGACACTATTTACAGCTGAAGTGTCTGTTTTCACAACAACATTTCAAACTTCTCTAACAAACTCCACCGGTCTCTGGATCTGCAACCAAATGAAATAAGTTCCGGTCCAGAATTTGACTATTTTCCTTAGGAAGAGACCAAAATTCTTAAAGAATTGTGCACTTCTGGATCGCAACTGAAAATATTATCACTCCTTACTTGCTAGATTCGCAAACTCAGATTCGCGAGTAGGACAAAAATTGAGATCCATTAATTCAGAAACCGAATCAAAAACCCTGAGTTTCAAGTGTTCTACAAGACAGTTTCTTTATCGAAGAACGGTTCCGATGGAAGATACAGATTCTAGGGAACAAGAGGATCCTTTCGGGCAAGGAAGAGAGACAAGATTGTCAGAACTGCTTGGCGCGGAACCAGCTCAAAACAGTTCTGCATTAATACCAACTTCCTGGAGGTGGAGAAGTCCAGGTCCAGGTTCAGGTCGAGATCCAGGTCCAGATGCAGTGGATCCATGAAATTCCTCCCAGGAATCAGGCTAGACGTCCTCTGAGCTGAGATGCAGGGACAGAGAGCCTTGATTCGAGCTTCGGAACCATCGGCTGGACTGGACGGTTTACTGGAAGTCAAACCGCGGTCTTAAGACGTCGGCGCTTCCTGCCCAGGATCCCCATACTCTATAAGGATCCTTTGGCAAAGAGTAGTTCCCTATGTTTGGTGCGTATGTGAGAGCGCAGGGTGTCGATTCTGCTGTAGGTGGCTGGACAGTAGGGGCAAAGTGACCTCTGGGCTGTGTGTATGTGAAAGTGATGCCATCGGTTGGTCACTTGTTTTCCGCAAGCTCGACACCTCCACAGTGCCGGACTACCCAGGGACACGGCGAACATCTCGTGATATGAAAGCCCAACTGGTACACTCGGCATTGTACCTGCAAACCCAAATGCCTTCATGCATTCTTGTCTCCTTTTCCACCGGAAGCTCAGCGCCACTTCGCTCAGCCTCCGTATACAACACTATATTTCACAATGCTTGCTACGATGACGTTATCACTATGAGTATACATGTTTCCCTCAAAATACCCTCACGAGTTCCTCGATTAACGTTCTAGAACATTTAACCTCCAACAGTACACGAACAGAAATATAAGTAATCTGAGAAGCCAAGATTTATTGCATTATACAGATTAAATGGCCCTTCGAGCCGGATCTGATTTCTAAAATTCGATTGATTTTACTGTTATGATCGCGCAGATTTCATTCTGGATGATCAATTTAATGTGTTTTATCGAAAAGGTGATTTCTCATTGACTTTGCTTGGATCCCAGTTGAATAAATAATAATTTGAATCATAAATGGGATAAAGTGTAATGTTTCAGGAACAAATAAATTTTGATTCAACAAATTCTAAGGATTATTCGGTGAGTTTTTGGCAAATGATCAGCTCAACTTTCAATTTACAAACGGCAGAAAAAGTAGTAAATATGGAGATCTGAAATGATTTTCTTGAGCATTCGGTACAAGATGTTTTCAGGTTGGGTTGCTGGGTTCAATCTCGAGTCAAGACATTTACTAGACTAATATGAAGGTAACAAGATTCCGGAAGCCTGCCTATGACTAGCTGCGACAAGAAATATCACACCAAAGTCGAAATGAGTTACATTCTTTGCGAAATACATGTATAACTAATCAGTTACTGAAATTCTCCTGCGCGTATGTTTCCCAATCGAAAATTAGGGAATCGCATTACTCAAAATGGAAAAAAGGGTAGTAATTAGATAAACGTGTGTTCCCCTTGGGCCATAATTTAACTTGTCGATGTCGGGTTTGCTGCTCCTCATCTAGAATATCCCTATGAATTTATATGAAGTGAACGAAAAATACAGAATAAAGTCGAAAAGTTCGAAAAGTACACTTTACAGTGAGCTGAGGAAATAGAATGTCAAAAGTCCCTCATTTTTCAAATGAAAAATTCTGTAATTCTTTACCAAGGGGTTCGTGCCAATTATAAAAAAAAAAATTATTTTCTTCAAATTTGATCTAAATCGGTTAATAATTACTCATTTCCCAAACACTTACAGTTTTCCATTTGATTGAAACAAGAAACAGTTTTTTTTCAGCAAAAAGAGAAAGAAAATTGTATCTCTTCTATTTTCATTATTTATAAAAAAGCTGAATGTTGAGTGTTTGAGATTCAACACTAGGAATATTACCGAGCTGTTATAATCACTAATTCAACTTTAGTTTAATATTTACCATGTATGAATTTTGTATATTTAGTTTAATAAATAGACTCATATTCGCCCCACAATATTTTAGAAGTAGAATCACTGGATAAATAATCGTAATCTGTTAATTCGTCTAATTTTGATGAAAAGCAAATTTTACCACGAAAAAAATGAAAACATTAAACCCAGGTGCAAGATCTGCGTTATAAAAGAATAACGACAAGAGAAAATTCCTTTGATTGGTTCTCGAAAATAGATTAAGGAGAATTAAAAAACTTCAGTAATGAAAAAATAAACAGCTCAATTAGATAATACATTTTCTAAATGGAAATGAGTAAAAAAAAAAAAATATTCATCTCTATTGAAAAAACAAGATTTTCGAATTGGCTGCTGCATTTTAGAAACCCTCTCATAGTTTATACTATTGAAAAGTATGAAGAGATTTTTTTTATTTTGTCATTCTGAGAACAGAGAATTTCTCGACAATTTTCTCTATGATTATATTTAACCGTCACTTATAATAGATTTCTTTATCGAAAATCTCCGAAGATGTAAAGACGTTTTGCTTTCTCAAAGAAAAATTTAATTGTTGTGTTCCACACACAAATGATGGGAACCCTCAACTAGAAATGCTGACATTTTTTTTTAAATTATTGAGCGTCAGATCAAATGGGACAAAGATATTTAGTTAAACTAAATACTCAAAAATAAAGGTTTTGTTAGATAGATGTAAAATTTTCCTCAGTTCATTTCTAGACTTTTCTCCCGCATTGAGAAACGTTATTTCTGATTATTCAGAAGTGAAGCAACTACTCCATAACTCAAGTTTACTAGAATAGTAATAGACATGGTTACATCTTTCTTCAAGTTTCGGAAGCAATTGAGTTGTCACCATGCGTGACATTTTGAAATCTGAAATCGTCATCGTAGCACCACTGCGTTTAATGGCAATTCTCCAAACTGATTCGGTACGCTATCCAAGAATGCAAAGGCAGATCTGCGCAAATTGAAAACCATCTGGATATCACGATAGCGTACCGGAAGTTGGGTTGAGAACGTCTAGAAGCATCTCACACCTAATTTCCACAACAAGACAGGCATCTTCAACATCTGCAGGAAAGAGGGTAGGGAATTTGACATTAAGTGGAGGATACAGTAGTAATCATAAGATTCACAATTACAGATTCATTCACAGCAACCATAAAACATTTTAAACTACTTTTTACTGATGAAATCGGGCGCTGGAGCACATCTGCTTTGTGAAGGATGTCCATAATCTGGGAAAAAATTGAAGATGTATGGTAAAGTCGTATATACAATTAGTAATGTCAATATTTGAACGTAAAACATATGTGAAAGATTCGAAGAAACTATATGAAGTTGGAAAATAAAATAAGCAATATTGATAGAACCAAAACTGTTAAATGATCTGCATCTATAGTTATCTTCCAACCAAGGCTGAAGAAATTCTGTGTACCGATGCAAAACTATGTGATATATGCAGCCTGGAAAATAATTTCTTCTTTTGTATCCTTTTCTGAAGTTCCGTTCGTCTTCTACCCCGCAATATTCTGCTTTCTAACAGAAGTTTCATTCCTAATTCTCAATTCAACTAAAACAAGGTTGTTTTTCTACTGTTACTTCTATAAATGATCTTTACAAAAATAAAATAAATGAATGAATAGCGTATAGGAGATCTATCAGTGATATTAAAGTCCTTAGCGTTGATCCATAGCGTTTATTTAATATATTACATCTGTCAGACAGTGTACACGATAAATTCTTTAAGCCTCACTGTATTCTTACAACGGCCATCCATTAAATTCTAAAAAGAAACGGTGATGCCTCCTAGACTGGACGTAGTACATATAAAAGTTAAGGAATCAAAATCTCCCGACTTAATAATAGGCTCTTCATGTTTGTGTATGAACTGTTGTTGTTTTTATTATTACAAGATTTAATTACACAATGGAGAGACGCTATAACATCGCAAAATGCACACGAGGTCTTACAAAAAGATTGTGCAAATGTTTTTACTTCGCTTGCAAAATTATAAGACAGCAGCGAAGGACGTTTTTTTTAATGAGACGGGACGAAAAATAATTTTTTCTAGCAGTTTTAATTACAGATTTTCCATGACGCCCTTCGGTGGCTACCTAGCAAAGGAAAATCATTGGATCCATCTTTATATACTAATACGATTTTTACAAGGCATGCAAACAAACACTCGCACTTCAATTTACTCTTTCGCATTCGTTTAGAACACATTTAGTCTGGTCTTAGTAATTAACGCTCGTCTACACGGAAGCTCGATGAAAAATTCTTATTCCATATTTACAAGTGTCCGTAGCTTTTTCCCTCCTGCGGAAGGACAATCGACCTAGTTCCTGCGTTCCACTTTTATCAAATACAGAGATTAGAATTATGGAAAAAATATTATTCTATCTTTTCATTTATGCTTTGTAGAAACTTTGCCTTAATTCTGAAAGAACATCGATATTTGAATGAGACTGCTGCTTTGAGCAAAGTTTTAACTGGTTATGATGTCAGAAATTAAGAGAAAATAGAAGAGAGAGTGGAGGAGAGATAAACAGAGGAAGAGAGATCTGACGTAATAGCAGATTTACATTTACAGTGAAAATCACAGAATTTGTAGTTTTGGCTCTTGATTGAATATGCGATATTTTCATAATGAAAATCATGGAGAATGATAGTTAAAAAGTTTGATTCCGACAACAATACGTTTTGGTTGCTACAGAAGCAGCACAACTTAGTTGTTCAAACTCAATTTTTCCCAGCGAGACGTGAGTAACCCCTTTAATTAAACCTCTTATTATAAAGTAACAATCAATCATAGACGCAATTTTTAAACCATTTTTTTTTTCGTTTCCACTAGAAGGATGAATTGTGCGCACAGCAAAACAATTTGCTGGAATGTTCAATACCGAAGTTGCATGAGTTTGAGTTATTCCTTTTAGTCACCTCATTATTATTTAATTTTTTTTCTCTCTAAATGGCGTTCTAAATAGTCACAGCCCAACTTCGATATATATATTTAGGTAAATAAGTACACTAAAATAGTATAAATACGCACTCATGGTAAAATTCTTTTGAAGAATCCTTCCTTTTTTCAACACTGAAATAGGTAACGTATTGTATAAACAGGACTCAATATTTCTTCAGTAATCAGGAGAAAATTGAGCTTACATAAAAACGTCATCACGATATTATTAATCAATTTTTTAAGTAAACTTATTCTAGCTCATTCTTGTAATCCTTATGAAGAAACATTCAGACTTCTTTCAAATCATCGATTGAGTAAAACTTGACGCTCGTTTAATTTAGCACGTAACAATGCAAATTTCTCAACACCCGTAATTTTTACAAAATATAGGATAAAAACCTTTTGGTCGATTTAATCTAATAGAAATATAAGTTCTAGGTAGAGGGTAATACTTGAATCATGTAGGTATTTTTTTAAGAATAGTAACTGTGCTGAAACCATTTAATGCAAACAGTTCTAATCACCCCCCGAACTACGGCAATATTTTTCATAATGAAAATTCAATCATTTACTGTCACAATCCAGGCTATATTCAAAAATTGAATCTAGGCATAAAACGAAGATGCAGCCTCATAATTTACTTGCTCTTCACTTATTCTCAAATTATTTTACAATTATTCTTGTTTTTTTTCTCTCGATAAATTCGATTTCTTTCAATGACGAGAATCTACAAAATAGACAAAATAGATATGATTAATTGGTATTTACGAATAATTGTACTTTTCAGATCATTCATGCAGCGTAGAATCCATGAATAAAATATTTCGCTTAACAGATTGTACAATCATTCTGCATGAATCGACCAATAATTTCACCAGGAAAATTCTGATATTATAAGTGAAATTGAGAAGAAGAAAATCTTCCAACTTTCTTGTCCACGATAGCTTCTTACTGGATATCGCTTCACAATATGAAAATATTATTCTTGCATTGAAAAGAGAATTTCATGATGGATAATTCTTTTGTAATTAGTTAAAATGATGCTTTTTCTGAGGATAGATATTAAAATTTCATTCAATAAATCACCATAACTTCCTCAAAAAATGAAACAATTCGCGAAAAACATAAAAGATATGACAATTTCCTCAAAATACAGCTACTTTACTTTCCTCAAGAGTGAAACATTACCCTTTTCCAAGGATACCTTGGTATCCTCTCAAGGAGAATAGATATTTCATCCATGAATACAAATAACAAACCGTAAATTCTATCTAAGAGCAACTTCTTTTACTTATGATTTAAAGAAGGATTTTCTGCACATAAAACTTTAATTCCAACTAGGTTGGCCATGATCCAAATAGTACCCTCTCTACCATCAATTTCTCCCCATTACTAGTGCGCTCTTTGAAGAAGAGCTACCAGTAGAATTCGCTCAATGAATGCTGATAAAGTTTGAGAAAAATAATTCTCTTTTAATCTGGCACAAACCCTAAACTAGTTACATCGTACGCTCTGTTGAGCGCGGATGTCACAGTGACTAAACGGGTAAGTTACAATTGAACTGAGATCGAGAGAATTGGATTTGTTGTTGGACATGTGCGTGTTTCATACGCGTGTGCGTGAGAAGAGTGTCGCTGCGCGTGTAAACGGCGGGACAGAGTGGACAGGCATATTTTCCGGGAAAATGCACGTAATAATGATTTCTCACATTGGTAACGACCTTACCACACAAAGAACACCGCCTCCTCTCGTCCGAGTTACTCTGTCTCTCAAAAATCTGAGAAATCCGCCAATTTTTCAGCTCTGTAACAACAGAAACGACACAAAAATCAAGATGGACTGAGACTAACTTGACTAAATTACTTACTACTTTTATGCAGTAAGTCCGGTTTGGCGATTTACATGGGTGTCGTGCGTGCGGCTTTCCGCGTTACCCTACCTACCTAATCTTCCCAAATTTTGCATCACTTCAAAATATAACGTCATAGAACCAGATTTTGCATGTCTATTGATCCACGGTTCGCGCAGGGAGAGAACGACGATCCACGAATGAATCTCGAACTATCTCTTCAAGTACGATAAGGTCTCTTTTATATAATTTTTTTTCTTTCTGCTAGAGTTGTAATGCGAACTCGGCAAAAGCGTGATGATTATACAAGCTAGGAATAACGAGTAATACAATAAGGGCTCTTTTAACGTTCTATCTTCAGACCCACGCAATTAGTTGAAAGGAAAAATACTAATATCGCGAATCGAGTGCATCAAAGGTGTGTTAATTCATAAAAATTGCTAGGTTTGAATGCCTTGGAAATAAAAATGTTGCATTTTCTAATTGTTCTTAAAATCTTCTGTTTTAAGTTTCGTTTTCAGGTTCATAATATTTCCAAAGGAAAATTCTATGCATTTGTAAGAAAAGGGTGAATGACTTGCGCTACATGTAGAAAAATATGAAAACAGGAAAACTGTAGTGTACAAAAAAAAGCAAAGACAAAGCATTGAAAAAGAGCAATCATTTTCTCTGCGGAAAAAAAATGAAATCTTTCGAACCTCGTTCACGAAGCTCATACTATTTTCATGCGAGATATTTCATTTGGCGGGTCGTCGACTCTCTTCTTAGATTTTGTATGTTCTAGTTTTATCCTAGTTATTTGTCAGCAGGAATACCATGATACATCCATTTATGCCTGCATGATGCCCAGAACGAAGATGCTGGATATGAGATCCGATTCGAGGATAAAGACCATACCAAGTTTCGCTTGCGGGAAAAAATGACAATCTCGGAAGTCTCGACGTTAAACGCCATGGAGAATTTAGATGTGGACGATTAGAAAATAGATCGGTGTGATGAAAAATCGTTCAAACTGACTCAGTGAGATATTTTGTAAGAAAAACACCCGTGTTCATATCATTTTATTATATGATAGGAGTATTTTTACTAAAATAATAGTTGAATGATAATTGAGATGTAAACTATAAATGAGACACTTGGATACTTTAGCAACATTTCTCAGCTCAAGAGCATCACACTTCGCACAGCTAAGAGAATTTGTACATTTTCCTTAATACGTACTTGATTGGATCGAAGAAGCCGTTGAATTCAATGCTTCAACGGCTAAGAAGAACTTTCGGCAGGTAATCAGAACTTGTAGAATCACTGCACGCGAGAAAAGTTCCTAATACTCGCGAAAGACGTCCTTAAGATCAAAAAGTTTTATAAGTGAGCTTGGGATTTGTTTTTACATTGCTGAGATTATTCATTAAGTGTCTGAAAACAATTTGCTCTCATTTCTAGATTAACATGAAGAAAGCTCTGCAGTCTATTTAGCGTCCTTAATAAAATCTAAGCAAACAATGATCATCTATCAGAATTCTTCACGTTCAGAAAAAAGTGTACTAAATATTTTTAAGATTCGGGAAGAGCTGAATTGGAAATTCATTGTCTGGACCAGGGTGGTTGAAAAACTTGAAAAAATTCCCTGACTTTCTTCTGATCGAAAATAATTAATTGAAGAGAATAATTTATTAATTCATGCCTTTTTCTTTTTCTTACCTCACTGATGAAAAAAATTTCTCAAATTTCAATAGGAATTCGAACTTGTTATTTGAAGTTCATACGAAGTATAGAGGAACCCTGACTTTTCCAGACCAACAAAATCCCCTGATTTCCCGGGTTTTCCTCACCTACCGCTACCCTGAACTAAACGAAGCCATTGTATTTAGGACGAAATCGGACAGGATGACATTCTTCATCGAAAATTGCCAAAAAATTATAATTCTTTTTACTTGCGCACGGATTGGAAGTAATTTTGTACTTGCTGTGTAAAGAAGTGAAAAACTTTTCACTTCGAAAAGGCTAATCTGTGCTTCCAGAATGTCTTGATAAGAGGGCGTAGACTGGTTAAACAGGACTTCCTAGGTCGATCGATCCTGGTGTGAAATATGGTAGCATTGAAGCAGGTCGCGCTGCCACTTGTTGCAGGGCAATTTTTCGTAAATCCTGTAGGAGCTTGAGCCCAGACAGAGCTTGGAATGGTGCGTAGAACAGCGACGTTAAAGACGTTAAAACAACAATTTCTACTCTGAAGATAGGTTTAAAAAAAGTGTTAAATAAATTCCTCACTCTTCCTGTATACTATTTCTTACACACCTCTCTCTTTCTCTCTCTCTCTCTCTTTCTTTCATCAAACCAGACGCATCTTACGAAAAGTATTTTACACCTAATCAGTAGAAGGAAAGATCTGGAAAAGAAAGCGGAGGCCATTCGGTTAACACACAATTATGTTTAATCAAAAAATTAGTACGAAATACATTAAATGCACATATGATTAATTCTTGCGATCATTTTTTTGTTGTTTTGTTTAAAACCTTCATCATCTGCATATAATATCTACATTAGAAGTAAAAGAGACACGTCTATAATAATAATAATAATAATAATAATAATAATAATAATAACAAATGATTAACTTAACGATAATAATAAGAATAATATATAATAATAATAATAATCATAATGCAATCGTAAACTTAAGAACTTTATGTTAGAGAATATAATCATAATTAAGAATAAGAATAGATCGTGTGGTGACGATAAAAAGGGTGTCGTAAAAATAATTTTTCGCATTCTTTCCTAAACGAAACTTGATTAGTCCTAACCGTTTCTAGAGTAGGTTGAGGAAAAAAAAAATTTCATCGTGGTCGTATGTCGTACCTATAGTACCTTTCGTGTCAAAGGTTTGATTAATTTCAAACTTTATACATTTGAACGTATTAGAATGATGTCCAATTGATAAATTTATTATCCTCGACAATGCTGCTTTCAGCTATCGCGAGCTCTCATCTGAATAACAATTAAATCGACGATTCATTCGTTCGTGCCAGATCAAAAAAACTCGCATTTTCTCTTTTTCCCCCTTTCAAGTCGCTCACGACAAACTCCTAAAAGGGTACCTACGTGGGTACCATCTTTACACTGTTTGGTACAAATGTATATAGTTATATTTATAAGATTCTAGCAGCAGTTCGATTATGATAATACGTAGTGCCGCAGTTAATCTGTGACTCTGTCCAAAAAGAAATTGGGAAAAAAACAATAATAAAGGAGGGGTATAACAAAAAGGGAACACAATAAATTAAGAACGGCGCGTATCAAACGCATAAGTATCTATTTGAAAGTTAGAGCAAGAAGAGACCAAACGGGATATGAGGAAAGAGTCAGACCCGTAAAAAACGCGTTTATTGACAAAAGGGCCAAAAATGAAAGGGAAGAGAGAACAAATTAAATGAAAGAGCCATCGAAAAATAGTGTGCGCGACTTTGAAACAATTAGAAGAAATTTTTCCATTAGTTCGGTTTCTCCTCTATAAAATGCAACATATGTACATGTACACGATACAATTTCAAGTATATACCAAATCGAGACGAGAGGCAATGGATATACCATGTTTTTATAAATCACACAACTTCAGTCTGACATTGTCGCGCCGATAAGAAATTTTTTGAAATAGATCACACTATTACATTCATGTTTAACGTAGAATATCGCAGGAATAGTCCCTTACGATTACATACACTCAGCTTCTTTCCCTAGTCGCCGCTCCTCTCCCTCCCCCTTCCCTGACCCAAAAATAACAAAATGTATACGTTTACATACATTTTATATATGAAGATAGATATATACATATATGTGAGTGTATATACATATATATCCATAAATAAACCGTATTTTGTATATATTAATATATAAAGAGATATTAATAATAGCATATTTTTTTATTCATTTAATTTAATAATGTACAGAGAGTGAAACGTTGTCAACCAGCGGATTGCTTAGGGCGAGAACGAAACGCCTGTAAACATGCCCTTATACTATCAGCTAAACACCTACGTCTATTAAACTATACTCTCATAATGTTCTCTTGCACAGCCATAGTTTCTTCCTTCACGTCGCTCGTTAGCGTTCCTTAAACGCGTATCTTTCTCTTGTTTTCACTCAGTCTAGTCGCTGCAATTTTAATTTTATTTTCCTGCGCCCAAAAAAAGAAAAGAGAATCTCTCCAAATATTGGAGAAACTCACGATTCCAAGGTTGGAAATGGAATTTTGATTCGACGGGTTAGAAAAAGCTGAGACTAAATTAAATGAAGTAAGAGGATAAAGGAAAAGAGAAGATTCCAAGTCAATTGAATTGAGGCGAAGTGAATGAAATTGGAGTCAATTTTGTTGAAGAAAAGAATTGTAGAGTCTTTTCTCCCTGGGCGCCTAGATAACTAATCGATTTAACCCATACGACGTGTATTGCATAAAAGAAATCACTCTTATTTCATCTCAATCACGACTAAGTACCGATTTCCGATCCTAGAGTTTGTCATTTGACGAAATCACTCGGAAAGGTTTGACTTCAAAAGACAATCGAAAAACATTGGACCACGACTTCCCCTCGCGCCCTTTTTAGTCATACTATCCGTAGAGTGCCGGATAAACATAACACATCCGCTGGAAGATAACGGCTCGCCCCATTACTATCGCAATATTGCACAAATTTCTTTAAATTCTTCTCAATTTCAATAAGGTGTTAGCACCAATCTATTATATCACAATGTTCCACTCCACACCACGCAATTGTAAATATATAAATACTTATACGTAGTAGTAGCAGTAGTAGTTAAAGTAGTAGTAAAGTTGTAATCGTAGTTATAGTAGTATGTAGTACTAATCATTTTAATTAATAAAAGGTTTCAATATAACAGCCTGACGACCAGCACCACGAGTGTGGAGCAGGCCGTTTTATTACACTTTGTGAAATCTGTGTGTGCCGAGTATTTCTCTCTTTCTCTCTTCCTCCTTACTTTGCAACCTATCTCCCTCCCACCCACTCCTTTAACACAAGATTTTCTCTCGCTTAAACCCTCGAGTTCATCTACCTACAATTCCTTTTCTCTGCCTGCTCATCCGCGGCTCTAGGACACGTATTCGCGCCAAGAGCCACTAGATCGACAGTTTCTCTCTTTGCAGTTGAATGTTGAGTGGAAATCCGTACAATAGTATTATTATTAAGATAAAATTCCAAAATTGTTAAAATGTCCCTATAATTATCACAAATTGTGTTCAATCGATACACATCTGATCTCGACTATCAGGAGCGATAAAATTGCAACACTCACGTGATTGCTGTTTCACTCTTTTGAAAGTCTTTTAAAAGTCTTTGAAAATAATTTGAAACAATAATATTTTCAAGTAACTATTGTCATCTCTTTATATGTTGAGGTACAGATATTACTATTTATTTGAATCTGAAAATCTGTGACGTTGGCAAGCATTGGCGTGTAAAAGTTTAGGGTTTGGAGAACAAAACTACAGAATCTGTATAATAAGAGAACAAAAAGTTATATATACAATTTTATCACTCCACACGCGAGATCGTTTCTCTCATTATCACGAAAAAAAACATTTAACAGTGTAAAGATATTTTCGAAAACACTAGTGGGAATCATTAGCAGCACAACCTACTTCACAGCATTAAGCAAGATTTTCTTAAAATCTTCAAGCATAATAAAGTAAATCGAACATACGAATCTTCACAACGAAAGGGTTACATTTAAAGAATTACAGAAATGGCGTCATAAATATTTCATAATAAACATTTTTATATTTAGAATTATAATAAATTTGATAGAATAAATCTCATAACAAATGAAAGATCCTAGAACCTTTAATATCGAAATTTGGAATAGGTAATTTTGACGTGCTACTTATGACGCCATATGTGGAAGAAAATGAATTGATAATGTCGTTGTCATACATAATGTATAAATCACAATAACTGTCACGAAAGAGGATCCAATCCATAGAATAATCCTACTCAGTATCACGTATAAAATTAACGCAATCCCTCAAAGACTTTTGATACAATTTGTATTTAATTAATACTAATGGCTGCCGAAAAATGATTGCAAATATTTGTCACAGAAATAAATATTTCGAGAGATAGCGGAAACTATAATATAAATAATAATGAATCAGACGCTCCATCGTGTATAAAATAATTCACAAACCAATTCAACGTAGATGCAATCCAACGGTAGACTTGAGTGATTTTCGTAAATAACATTTGATCGAAAAGCATTTATCACAAATTCGTTACGCCATCCAGAGAAAAATCTCATTTAAATTAAACTTTGTTTCAGTCTCACAAATTCCTTATCCCTTATGAATATGGAAATCGAATAAAAGTCGATTTCTACGACAAAATTAAATACATGAAACAAACAAAAGTTCATTTTACCATATACATTTCTTTCAATCGAAATTTGACCAGACTCTAAATTAAACAAGACTTTTCTACAGGCATTTTTCCTAATTAACAACAATTCATTTTCCTCCTCGTAGATATACAATGCTGTATGTCATATTTGATACTAGAGTAAAAAAAAGCGCAAATCCTAATGTTAATTGTAGATTGATGCAGGCCAAAAAAAAAAAAAAGAAAAGAAAAATTTTTCCACACAGTTGCTCGAATCCTTATTGACAAGGAGCGAGAGAAACGGGACCGTTGACAATCTAATGACTCTAAATGCGTTTATACAGTATTCCTGACTCGCGCGCATTTCCACCGCATCTTAAGATCATGTACCAAGGTTTCATGTAAACAATATTAAAAAACTTATATTCGTTAACAAATAACTCTAATTCATTTTCGGTACCATATAAACGTTCCCCATTATCAATACCTGACTCTTTGGTAGAAAAAACACGTGAGTTTTTTTACCCCCGAATAGAACTGATTAATACAGTCGATCTCGTAAAACCCGGGTGCACGCCCTTAAGTATAAAAAATATTGTTAGCAACTACAGTTACGTAAATTCAATTAATACGGCATACAGATAGGTACGCGAATGAGCTTGGTTAACCAGAACCAATTAACGATAACCACCCACTCCCCCCTTTCCCTTCCGGTTAGCAAAAACCAAGTTTGGTCATCATAATTTTTGCAGCTTCACGCGAACTCTCACTTCATGTGAAGACAAAATTAATTAGAGTTATCCGAAAAATCAAAGAAGGCCGTACAGTTATCATAGATGTGTACAGAGATGCGGTAAACAACGCGGCTTGACATTTGACTGAACAATTCCGGAAATTGGAAGTGGTCGGAATCAACTAACGTCAAACCAATGTGCAATTCTGCGTACGCATTAATTCAAGTTATACTTTACTGAAACTAGCAGTGAAAACGCAATTGGAATACATGTTAAACGCAAAAGCAGCAAAGAATATCCGACTATTATATTTGGTAAACTTGCGGGACTGTGGATTCGAAGAAGGTTTGAAGTTTCTCACACATAGCAAAAGAAAAAAGAAATGAAAAATAAAAATAAAATAAACAGAAAAAACAGATAGACCGATTGGCAAAACGATCTACTCGGGGGTAGGCCTGTATCTAGTAGTTTCTCCGTTTCGCAAATAAATAATTATATATATGCGCGCATCGCTGAATAGTGAATAGTGCTTTTCTCTGGTGAAATATTAACAACACATATATATAAAATCATAAAACGGTAAAACAAAATAAATTATCCAATATATTATACCTCGTAATAATAGTAATAAGAATATCGTAATAATAATAAGAATTTGAATCAGCGTTATATATTAATATTCTGGCTATATATTATTAAATTATTAGATATGCGTGTGTGTGCTTGGGTAGCCATAACTATGCAAAGTGCTCTTTCCTTCGAAGTAAGAAAAGACGTAAAACGGCGATAATATCAAGTGATCACAATTCAGCGTGATTTGGCTCTTTGAATAGCTAGCGAACTCGGTCCTGTATCTGTTCTTACGTCTGTATCTGTCCTGTTTGAAAACATTTACGCAATTCCCACGTGGAGAAAAACAAAAACACACTAGAGAAACAATAAACAAAGATTAAAGAACAAACGGATTGCACCCCAACCTATGAAATATCCATGTGCAATAGGTTGTGAATATTGTGAACCATCCCTTAGATAAAACTGCCATTTAAACAACTATCTTCAACCAATGTAGAATATAACGGTGGAATATATAAAGTATAAAATATAGTACTATAAATCATCATCCTTATCATCATAATCACCATCAAGTACAGTACATCCTTACATTGTGTCGCCTATGCATTTAAGTCCCGATCGTGGAATGTCTCTTGAGATTTCCACTATTTACTTTCTGCCTATTACATTTGCGGTGTGCAGTTCAATTGTTATAATTATAGACTTTAAGTGTTATGTAACAAGTAACACGCGTTTTATAGTTCCATTTCATATTAGAGCTGATGAGCCACTTTGTCGTAACTTTATAAAACGATGCATAAGGCTGAAATTTCGTTGTCAATGGGATCATCGACCCATACTTCTGAAGTGTCTAGCTGTGTGCTCTAGAGACAGGACAATTTTCTCAAATATCGATACATCCTAAAGAGACTGGAAACAATTCACGCAGTATAGTTTGAACGCGAATTCAGAACGTAATACGCGAGTTGAATCTGTCTAGAAAAGGCCGATATGTTCATGCTTGAAATAGACGTTCTTCTTTCGAAACTGCATCTATAATTAATTTATGTGTGTTCGAGTGTATTTATTAACGAAGCTAACCAGATCTAATATGAAGTAAAACTATAAACTTTTAACAACTATACGACTCACCCTGCGCATCGATGCATTATTTCTTTTTATATTAGGTTAATGTTAATTAATAATTAATATTCTTTCCTGCTGCTTGCCATCTCACCACCCAGCAGCAACTACGGGAGGAATTGGCACCACGTTTGCTCCCATTTTGTGTAAAATCCATTAAAATCTTTCGCAATAAGTCTCTTTTATCTCACACCGCACACTCGTTTCTTCGTTTTATTTTTTTATAACTTTATACATAGGGTCCTCGATCGACACAGCGTTCGATAACCACAGAAAAAAATAAGGCTGACCATGTCCTTCGTAGGAGACGGTACTCCATTGACATTATCCTTTCACTCACTATATCTCTTTCGTTTTATTTTTTTTTCTTTTGTTTTTTAAGCGTAGATCTTATAAGATTTGGTGTTCGTTATAAACTGATTAAGATACCGGCCCTTCTTTGGCTTGCCATGCATCGCACTCTCGCCCGGAGCTGTGCAGAAGGATGAACGATGACGACGACGCCATCGACTACGAAGAAGACGATGACGGCGACGACGAAGACACTGATTCACGCACATGTCACTATCATCACAATCATCACGATCAAGCGAGGGAGCGAGCCGGCGAGCTCTTTAGGAGAGCGTGTTCATAGTATCGTTACTCGCGGCTGATAATGCCAACGAGCCGGCCATAAAATCGTTAAGATCAATCTTTCTTGCTTCGGGGTGTTTGAATTTAAAGTGTGTACGCAGGTTGTCGCTACGCGTGTACGTGGCACGACAGAGAGGACATTCAAACCTGCCGGGGAAGTGGACGTGGTAGTGGTTCCTGATGTGCGTCACGACCTTGCCGCACAGCTTGCACCTGTGAAGGTTGCAGCCGCCTGGCACCCGGTCAAAGGTCAGCCGCATGTGCCAGGCTTTTGAACCTGCAACATCAACACAAGACAAGTCACTCAACACTGTTGCCTCCCGACCTACGAGCCCGAGTTGTTGGCTCGCTTGTTTTCTCTCTATACGGCGCAACGAGATCCGATCGAGAGAGCCGGAGAGAAAAGAGAGAAAGAAAGAGAAAGAGAGATGAAAGAGAAACAGAGAGAGAAAGGCAGAGCAATTTTATTATCTTTCATTTCATTTACTTCATTTTTGCCTCAAAACGCGCAGCATAAGCTCTCGTTCAAGCTGTCGATTACACCAAGGTACGTGAAAAAGATATGCGGCTCAATGGTATAGTAGCTCTAAGCTGGGTACTAAGACAATGCGTGCCGACTCTCGTCGCTCAACTTCACATTCAGTCAACCTTTTCAAAAATTCACCAGTCGTGAATCGTAAGAAATAATCATTAACACTTTCAACTGGACCTTGCTCAATACCAACATTGTTGGAATCCAGAAAAAAGTAATATTCAAATAAGGAGACAAAACCTGATGCCCGTATGTGCCATACAATTATAGTCATGTGGTATAAGAACAAAGTTATAATTCATTATCCTTCAAGCCGGACACGAAACACAGAGTTTGAATTTAAACTAAAGATACAGTTTGAATTGTACTCTTTTTAAGAAAAAGCTTAAAGACCAAAGATGCTGGAACCCCGGACGATGAATAATCTTACAAGATTCATGGATTCCAAGATCGCTGTTATTTTAAGGAGCATTATTCAAACGGTAGCAATATCTACTAGAATATTCGGAATGTCCAGAAAAAAATGGCTTCTTGTTATCCAGCTATTTGAAATCACATAATAGATTATAGAAAAACATTAACCTCAGAAGCGCACACTAGATAAATTTCACCCAAGACGATGTTTCTTCTTTTAACTGACACATCAAATGTGACCTTCATAACATAAATTACATTGGACTAAATGGTGGGAAATATGTCAAAACAAATGTGCCCTCCTAGGGTTAAACTTCAACTCTAAAAACGTCAGGTTTTGTCTATTTGTGATTTAGTTAATTTTTGTTCAGTTAGCGTTACGCTGAGTCCAGTTTTCTACAACTGAGCTTGTAGTCTAGCAAACAGGAAACAAATTTGCCCTTGAGAAAAAATCCGACATAGCGCAGCATTTTTTTAGGGATAGCCTTTCGAGCATAATGTAGAAGTCCCCAACGATGCGCGTTTGGCTACGGTCGCTGTATTGGAAGTGCTAAACAATAAGTGGTTTTTGAAAATAACTCCACAACGATTAGTGCTAGGTCAAACAGGATAATGTTTAAGAATTTTGGATTTTTTAGTGCACAAATAAGGTTCTAAATTTCGTAGTTATATTGCACAAACTAAGGTTCTGATTGTTGTAGTTATATTACCAACGGTTTCTCTGGAGAGTCTGTTTCAGCGGAAAATTGTGCTATTTTAACCAAAATTAAAATATAATATAATAATAATAACAATAAAATAAAAATAATAATTATAATAATAATAAATAATATAATATAATTCCGAAATACATTAGGTGATTAGAACTCGATCTCATGCAATTTTTTGATCAAAAGGAATTGACTAAATCGTTAGAATAAAAAATTTCAAGAGAGAAATTACCGTAACTTTTGCATACAATTTGAGATTCTTATGGGAAACTTTTTGGGCAGTAAAATCTTTCCATTGTTTCGTCCTATTTGAACTTTCAAATCATGAAACAAGTAAATTTCTAAATTTTGACGAAAACTGAAGTATCAGGGGTGATTATAAGTTCTAGTGGCAACATTGCAATATAATATATAACAATATAAGTTTAGACTGAGGTACCCGCTCTAAATTTTGAAATTTATTTGTTTGATGCAACAAAAGAGGCCTTTAATATTATTGTTCCGACCTTTCAATTCGAGAAAATATTGTACAAATATGGAGGCATAATTGAAAGAAGTTAAATCTCGATAACTTTTCCTCAAGTAACTCAAATCGTATGGTAATGTTAAGGTAATTTTTCTGACAGTTTTTCATGCAAATAGGTCGGTCAATCTTTTTTTGTTCAGGGAGTTGCATGAGTTCAAGTTTCAATCGCCTGATATATTTTGAAGTTCTTTCCGGAACATTTTTCCCTTTTATTTCAACTTTTTCGAAATCGCAAAATTTTTCAGTAAATAGAATTTCATAGTGTAACAAATGATAATATGAATACAACAATTAAAACCTTTGTATGCACTACAAAATCATAAACATTTTTCAACACAACCATCTTTGACCTAGAACCAATCATTGTGGAATTATTTTCAAAAACCACTTATTGTTTAACACTCACCAACACGGCGGCCGTAGCCACACACGTATCGTTGTTTACTTTTTACACTATGTTTGAAAGGCTATCCTCAACATACGTGTAGAAGAAAACTACTATGTCAGGTTTTTTTACTCAAATTATTTATTGACTGGACGCTCAAAGAAACGTTCACATTAATCTTCCCTTCTGTTGAGTGACTGAATGGAGGTCGCAGCGGCGACCCTCACAACTTTGTACACGTTTATATACACAAATTAGGAACGATTAGAAGTACCTTTGTTAGAGCAGGATCATTGGTTAGGTTCGTTAGATTCTCGCATGAGAGAAAAAGAGAAAGAGAGTGACAGTTGCGTGTGATTACTTTTAGTAAGAGCAACACAGGCGTGGTTGATGCGCAGGGATGAAAAACGAAACTTAAAAACAGGAGAAGGAAGTGGACAAAACGTCGGTTATTAAACGAAGGATGGTGTGTTATGGATGATGTCGTTTGAATCTTAACCGACCAGTCTCCCGCATGAAAAATATTCATAATACCATAGACAATAACACTTGAATGTATGTATAAAAGCCAAAACAGACACACGCACACACACACATATACACCCACACGCACACGCGAGTCTACGAATCAATTACCTTCATCATCTTCATTTATTTCTCCAAAATCTGCCAGTACAAAAATATTACAATTGTTTCCACGTCGTCTTAAGTCTTATGTAGGTAAGTGTCGTTACGCCTAGGTAGTACATACCTAATATAAATATTTTTATTTATGTATATGAGTATATTTATAAGTTAGATTTTAGAAGCAGAATTAAATACTTATGTCACCACTATTTATAATGCTACTACTATTCGTTGGTGTATGGCACATGGAATTACATGAAGGTTCTCAATGATTTATCGAAAAAGAAAAGCAACGAGACCATCAATAAAGCAGAGATGCTACTTTCTTTTTTCTGAGTTAAGAATAAATAGTATTGTATTAACGTTGGTCCAGCCAAATTTTAAACCTTATTTCTAATAAGTTTCTACCAGAAGGTATGTTACATTCCTTAATTTAGGTTTGAAATTCGGCGATGGCTTATCAACGTCGATAAAACGTACAAAAGTTATCACAGTAACCAATGCAATACTTGAGGGTGAAAGTAGCCACTTTGATTATTTTTGTACATTCTTAAATTGTTAGATCGGATGAACTAATAGAGCTAAGTTCCTAGTTAATTGTGCAAAAACCTTTGGTGTAAAAACCTTTCCCTTAGTAGAATTTGCCCGAGTTAAAGGAACAGGACACTCAACCCTTTGCTTCTGTTTCTATTCCTGCATGGCTATTACTAAAAAATATCATCGAAATAGGAAAATATGATGAACGTAGAAGAAAAGATGATTAAACCAGAGAAAAAATTACGGAACCAAGAAAAAAAGACAGAATTAAAGCAAGAAAGAGGGTAATGAATAAAGCGATTGCTCGGATATATAATCTTTGCAAGCCCAACGAGTCCATCGAGGTTATCAGAAAATACTATCTAAAAAACTAGTGCACATCTCTAAAACTTTTGAGCTGGAATCAGCAATACTATATCACAGATTAAATCAGAATATCCTATTACCAAGAAAATCGATTTTACATAAACTGAATCTTATATACGTACATTTGACCATGGAATGCTGTGTGATACGATCAGGGTACATTGCTATCAGCAAAATGAGATCATTTGACCACATAAATATATGAATGCACAGAATATATGATTCTGTAATCATCCGATTGTCTACTGAATGAGATTGAATGTAAGATCACAAAATAGGAAAAGAGCAAGTACCTTATCATGCTTTAAAAAATAAATAGGATGAGCCAAAGAATTTATGTTAAGGACAACATTCCGGAATAATTAGAACAGAAAATATCAAATAACAACCAGTCCGAGGATATTTCTAAACAAAACTAATTTTCAATACAAATCTTTTCACCACACTTGGAATTTTACATCGTTTTCAGGACAAGAACTCTACTGCTCACCCCAGGCATGCCTACAGCCTATCCTTCATTTATTTGGATAGGGGAAAACTCCCTAAAGTGGATAGCAAAAATGTGTAAACTGAAGTAAACATGAAATAAAATATAAATTAAGGATTTCTTATGGCACAAATGCAGTTGATATATTCAACTATGTGATAAGATTTCAGTCGAAGTGACTTTATAGGTCAGTGGAAAGTTTTAGAATATATGATTCTATGGTTTAAAGTATTGCAGTTCAATGACCAAGGAATATATATTATTAAATGAAATTGCTCTAGGAGTATTTTGCTTTGAAAAAATTACTAACGTACACGATAAAGTTAGTTCATCTTGTTGGAAACTATTTATTTTTGTTATTATAATTAATAAGAACATGTTAATCTGTTTTGAGATGCATTTTTGTCATTGCTAATCATACGGAATCTGTCAATTAAATTTAGTTTTCGCATTTTGCTTTTATTTACAAATATCCACTGTAGGGAGTTTTCCCCTGCGTATTAAATATCACGAATAGAAAAGGAAGATGTACAGCAACGTCGGTTGGAAGGAACCATCAGAAATAAGGAATCTTCGGAGAATATAGTCAGATTCACCAGATTAAAGTAGTGATTGAATTAGACAAAGAAACTATTCAGCAATCAGAGGAGTGCGGCAGTTAGAAGAACTTGAGGCATTTACAACAGTTGTGAAGAGAGAAGTTTGGCCAGGCTTCAAGTTCAACTTACTCTTACAGGAGGTTTAGAACCAGTATTGAGTGTTCACTCTTAGTACTAAAACTAGCTTTGAACGAAGACCCCTGATTTCCTATACATCGCAACGAGAGAGAGAGAGAGAGAGAGAGAGAGGGGGGGGGGGAGAAACTCCTGACTGAAGGAAGAAGCTAAGTCTCAGATTCATACTATGAAGGGAAAGCTTCTGACATTACAAAGTCAAGACTTCGTTGAAGTCAACGAAACGCACACAAATAGTGACTGAGTCGAACCCGATCAAGCTTTCTTATTTTCCTCAAATCGAAGCTTGGCTGTAGAGTAGCGAAGAGGGAGAAGATCAGTCAAGCGTGAAATCCTCTCCACTCAGTTTCCTCTGTACCCTCGTGAAAGTATACAATCGCAACAAAAAGTTCTTTACAAATCAAACCGCTCTATCTATACGAGAACTTCTGAATGTGTCTGTACGCCTTTATATCCTACAACATGAATTAAATTCAGAATGGCAATAAAGGATCTTTGGCTAAAATACGTATGAATTTAACCTAACTGCAAAATGGTAGATTTCGATTTACAAAGAGGTAATAAGCAGTCTTCCTATAGTAAAATTTGAGTTTAAATCCATTTAAATAGGATAAGAATCAGTCACGTTGAGGATCTCACAACACCACCTTTAAGTACTTTATATCAACTGCTTTAAAATTTTGGAAGAGTAGCTTGCGATATCATTCATGATTCTTATAAGATATCCGTAAATCTCAGGAAAAATAAAGTAAAGGTTTAAATCGGAAGATTTTGGCAACTTGTTAACTTAAAGTACTAAGAGAACTTATGCAAATGACTAATTGGAAGTATCTCATGAATATTTCGAGTTCGGATACTTAGAAATAATATTAAATTAGAGAATAATTCAAAACAACACTAAAACAATTATGCTTTGCTGCAAATAATACCTATCAAGTTTACAAATACATGGCGAAACGGTTCATCCCCATGAATATTCATTCAGAAGTTTGCTTCGTCTTTGAGATTATAATACAACCCAAAGTCTTACGCAGTCTTATGTGTTATAGAAATAAATTACAGCCCCGAGGACTCAAAAACCATACTTTATCTTTCATAAAAATATGAATAATCGTCAGTCGAACTTTCGCCGTTTCGCTATATATATGTAGTCCTTTTTAGATTAAACGCAATTATTTTGAAGAATAATCCGCTGCACTGAGAGAAATAGATTGAATAAATGGGATATTAGAACTAGAAGGCAATTAAATTATATTCATATATGTATATGTCGTAGTCATTTTATAGAATCCTGTAGAGTCAGGCGACTAGTAAACTGCTTGTACTAATAGCAATAATGATAAGCGGACCTGGGAAAAGGGAAGGTTGTGACCTAAATTATTTCTATGACCAGTCACACCTTCCCCTTTTCCCAAGTCCGCCCTAACTCATCGGGCATCGCGATTCACGCCTTCCATTAGTACGCTGAATTCTATAAAATGACGGATTCTGTAAAATGACTACGACATATATACAGGTTGTCCGAAGTCAAATAGTCGGGACTTACATAGTTGTTTAGAAAATCGAAAATTCTTTTTTCAAAGAGTGTTTGAAGTTTTATTTTGCGAGTTATGAATGAATAAAGCTGGACCATTCAGCAGCGGTCCCTGCGTGAGCAGAAGTACAACTTCGTGTGGTCCAGCTTTATTTATTCATAACTCGCAAAATAAAACTTCAGACACTTTTTGGAAAAGGAATTTTCGATTTTTTATACAGCTATGTAAGTCTCGACAAGTTGACCTGGGACACCTTGTATATGCATATAAGGATGTTACCGAACAACGTATTCGATTTTGAAACATTTAGGATACGTCGCATGAGGATAGACAATTAGGCTCCTTTAGTTTCGTTTATCAGTTCATTCGTGTATCCGAAGCATAATATAGCTATTCCATCTTTTGTTTTAAGATTTTAAATTTTTATATCTCAGATTATGAAATTTATTAATCCCAGATATTATTGATTAAATCAGTTTTCTAACATCTAGAGATTATTTAATGATCTAGATCTATATCCCACGAATAATAGTCCAAGGTTACAACCAGTGAAATATTTTTTTTAACTGAGTATAATCCAATTTTCCTCAGTGTGGAAGATTTGGTTTTACTTTCGATTCGACCCTAGTCCTTTCTACGAACTCCATACGCGATAAGAGAGTTTAGTACGAATTGAATTGAGTAAGATAGGAACAAACAACCAAAAGGATCGTTTTTTAATGAAAGAATTCGAAAACTATTCCGAATACTTGATCATAAAAATGAGATACTACTGGCAGTGCGAAGAGGTTAGCTTTTTTAAAAATATATATTACGAAAGTAGTGTTTACTGCAAAACCACAAAAATAATTATAAATTGTGAGACGGTCCATGGAACGGCTAATTCTGAACACCTGAAAAATTCCATTTAATTCCGAATGTGTGCTACGCTAACTTTATTATTCAAAATGTTTGACAAAAAACCTGAGTCTTTATATGGAAAAGTGTTCCTTTGTTCGTCAAAAATTCATTTTTTTTCAACTTTTACCACTATCATATGTCGTTTTTCACTTCATAAAAAAATGAATATTGCAAATGAGAATATTGACCAGTTTGAAAACGATGTAGTCTTTCTTAGAAAAAAAGCAGAGAAATAAGAACTCAAATAAAAACGAATTGAAAGGTAGCATGCCATGAGGGCCTAACCCACACTTTTACGATTTTACAAGAAGGACGAAAATCAAATATTCTTTACGGAAAATATTAGGTACTGTGAAAATTTAGGGAGAATTTTTTTCTCTCGCTTTCGGCTAACTTTGGTCAGCTATAAAAATCAAATTTTCAATAGAAAAAAAGTGAGAATTTAATTCCTAGATATTGAGTTATTGACTAAATAAGAAAAAAAAGGTTCTTGAAAGAATAATGATGAGTTTTGTCAAAATGGTAGGGGTTTTTCAGCTTGAAGAGTGCGTTTTCTAAAATTCATAAAGTGATAGAAAATCCAATTTTCAATTTTTTTCGAAATTTCGTGGGTTGGGTTGTTGTGGCATGCTACCTTTCAATTATCTTTGTACTACCCAGTTCTACTAAACGAATGAACCCTGTTTTCCATGACTAAAAACCACTGTTCTTAGCTTCAGTTAAAGATAAATTGAAATAAAAAGAAGGAAAATTGTTTACTGAAATCATTTAAGCGAATGAATAATTACTGAGAGAGGCTACACCATATTTGGATTTGCTAGTAGATTCTACAATGGAAGAATTCAGTTTTCAACAATTTATTTATTTTCACAGATCCGTTTTCCAATGTTATTGTTGAAGTATTAAGAAAGATTGTATTTCACAATAATAAGTCATTTTAGGAACCCTTTTGGCAATACTCTTCTGCAGGGATATCAATTTTGATTTCGAATTTTGCATAGTTGAAAGTCTATTCATGAACTTTCTATTCTTGAAAAATGTGAATTCTAAAATACAGTAGATTTTGTTGAAATGCAGCCTGTCTCACAATTCTTAGCGATATTCCAAGAGTCAAATTAAATTGCAATTAATTTAGGATGAGAAAATATGACACGATGGAAATTAATGAAAATTCACGAAGAGAATATTGGGGGTCACTAGAATGAGGGCCTCATTGCTTTTATTGAATGTAAGACTACGCGAATTCCGGATGCTTGGTCCTAATGTGGACCTTAAGGTTGTCGCTGCGAGTGAACACGTTATTGCAGTACGGACATTGGCAATTCTGCGACTGATGGGAACGGATGTGGTGCCATCGGTTACTGACCGACTTGCCACAATGACGGCAATTGTACAGCTGGGGATGGCAATCGTCTCCTTGCACCCGGACAAACATATCGTACTGATTCGCGGCTGCACTCCCCACGGTCGACCCCCGAACATCCCTTGGCTTTTGGGGTTGCAACGCTTGAGGCATCCAGCAGGACAGCTGGAGCTCCGTTGCATTACCTTGCGGGGTAACCCCCTCTCTCTTCAGTGAGACACCAGTGGCCAACACTGTAACATAGAGAGAGAGCGAGAGAGAAAAAGAGAGGGTGGCTGGGAGAGAAGACAGAAAGAGAGATAAAGAGATTGAGAGAGTGCGAGAGAGTGGTGGCAGAGACGGAGAAGCGGGGCGCCCCTTTCAACCGTTGGCAACAACACAACGATCCTCGGGGATGTGCAACGCATTCGCATTCACACTTTCATCGATCACTCCTAGCTTTCCTCTACCCTACACATGATATAGACTGAGAGCAACAACTGAGAGAGGAAGAGAGAAAACCTCTATATGGGGTGTCCCATTTTTACCTCTTTAATCGACTTTCTACCAAGCTCATCCAAAGTAGGAAGCACACTAAACAACTTTTAACACTGATCACTAACAGCAAGCTTTTCTTAAGTTTACACTATTTTATACGATGAAAGCTTCAAGTAATGATTGACCTGATTTTTTATTATAGAGCAAGAGTGAAATCTAAACTGCTTGATTACTATATTTTGGACTAATTACTGAGAAATAATTCGATAAAATATAGCGGCTTGTGAATGTAATTTGTATTAATGATTTCTCATGAAGTCACGGGTTTTCAAAAAATTCTCCTCTGATTTAGAGAGCTTGAAACTTGGTAATCCCATATAAACCTGGATTTTAATCATGCAAGCGAATTGAATTAGATTTCAGAGTATCCAATTGAATTCATACAAATGATGAATCAGAACAAATGAATTCAATGGAATTCATCCGAATTTCCATTAATTCTAAGTGCACTCAATCGATCTGAAGGAAATACAGCTGAGAACATGTGAATTGAATCAAGTTCAAACGCAATATTAATTACTCAAAGATGAAATCATTTCACTCAATTTACAGTAAATCCAGGATACTCATTTTCGAAATGATTTTACAGAATTTCAACGAATTCACTCGAAGTCAACTGAACTAAAACTGAACTGAAAAAATTCAACAGAAGTGAAAATGGATTTATTTGAATTGAAAAAGTAATTAAATTGAATTCGAAGTAGAATATTTTTGCAGATATTCAGAGAAACCAAATTATTGCAAGTGAATGTATATCGAGTTGAAGTGAACTCAACATAAATTCAACTCTTTTAACAAAAAAAAACAAAACAAAAAAAAAACGAACAATTAATTAAACTGATTTGAAATCCTGTTCATCATTTACTTCCCTTTTGAGGGGTATTATCTTTCAACTGCCCCAAACAAAAAATTAGACGGACTCCTATTTTGGTGAAGATTTTGTTTCCTATTATAGTATGTTTAGGTTTCGTGAAGATTTCATTTTTTAAAACGATTCCTTACTTTCAATGACAGAACATTTATTTTTATGCTTATCTCGATCATAAGAATTTTTCAAATTTATTAAAAAAAAAATACTTATAAGTTTCAGGAGGGGCTTACAAAGTCCCTCAGTAACGTAAAAATGAATTGCTTTTTGAATTTCGACTGTCCGAAGAATAAGTTACTAACCGATTTTTTGATCAAAACTATATTATTCTGCGTCAGAGATCAGTATCTCCATTTACAAATAAATACGAATACGACACTTCCTTCAAAGGAGAAATTTAATTCTAAAAGAGTTCAGTTTCAGATTAAAATTCGTACTTGGGGGCCGTCCATAAAAAGTACGTCACAATTTTTTGTCGATTTCAGACCCCTCCCCTTCCCCATGTCACAGGTTGACACAAAGTCTTGCCCCCCCCCCGGCACCAATATCATGTCACGCTCTAATTCGCTCATGATTTTCAGATTTTTTTGCATTTTATTTATTTTGTTTAAAAGAAGTAGTTATGTTTAAATGGAGAAGGTACCTTAACCGCCCGCCGCAATTAAAATAATCATATTGTGAGCTTTAAAAAAAATTGGTGCATTCAAATCCCCCATCCCTCCCTCAAAAGTATGACCTACTTTATGGACGACCCATTGAAAACAAACATCTAATTTGATGTAAGGCTTTCATTTTTCTGACAATGAGTGTATAAAATTCGGTGGAGGAGTTTACTTTGAAAGCGCGATACTTTTTTAGAAAGTTTTTTTGCGTGACAAAGCTTTTAGTTCGGAGGGTTGTCCTAGCAAAGAGATTGCAATGAGACACCTGGTATAAATATGAGGAGGGTCGAAAAGACTCGTACCCCCCGTTCTCTCTCTTCCTCATTCTTTCTCACTCTCTCCCTCTCTTGCTGCCAGCCTACGAAGCACTCAATAAAGTATACGCTTGTTATGTCATAGGTGGAGAGAAGAGAACCGTTGTAGCAACTGTTTGAGATGTAAATATCCAGACGCTGCTTCTGAACACCAGCGAATTTCCATATAACAACTGAATTCTACTGTTCAAGAGTTTAAAGTAGTGATTTTCAAACAGACTTTCATTTATGCTGATGAAATTGGGATTAAAAACTACTCATAACGATCAATCGCTTTAAATTTAATGAGTAAGTAGCTGCAGCAGTAACTTCAGCCGATTTTTCGAAACAGGGTGCTTTAACTCTGAAGGTAAATAATGGTTGAAATCAGATTTCTGATTATTAAATAAGTGGACGAAAATCAAATCTGAGAAAATTCTCGAACACAAATTGATTTAAAAATACGATCGAAGAACTTCCTACCCTTCGGGCCTATTTCAGTCTTGCATTAACACGGATGTAAACTCTGCTTAGCATAAACTTACCAAACTTGACGCTGGTTATGCAATAAGTTTGATAGAGAGGCACTGGAAAGGGGTATGGAGACAAACGACTGATTTCCTACTCCAAATCGAAGCACTCTGGAACAAAGTCAGACCACAAGGGCTTGCAGTTCAAGCACAAATAAACGACTTTCTTTCTCCATCTTTTTTCCACACATTGGAACATTGGATCTTCTTCTCTACAGATCACTTCATCTCGCTTCGATTGGTAAGACTCTTGAATTTGAAGCGTGAACCCGAAAAGTGAAAGCTTTCTATCCACCCAGCCACCGCCGCCTCTCCAAAGAGGTAATGGAACATCGAACAAACTCTTTGCGGGATTTGAGCGAGAGTCCCCCTATTGTGATCCTCTTATCGAGGTAGAAGAGGTAACTGCAGGTAATAAGGGCGAGATATGGCGCGCTAAGAAGCTTATCTTCGAAAGGAACCTGTACTACCTTCTTAAAATGCATTGTACGAAGACCTGTACCACAAGACAGTCTGTTTCACTTACGAAGCCGCTTTGTCATAGAATCGAAATGCACTCCAGCTCGACCCGAATTACCTTTGCAGGTGCTTTGTCTATAAAGATCCAGGCAAAAAGAAACATCAAGGCGATGACACGCGTAAGCTTCTAGACTCAGTTAAGTAATTTAAATGAAGAGCTTGCTTCCCAAAAAGCTTTTAGCAGGAATATGAGTCTGAAAATTGATGAGAAATTCATCAGATTGGCAAAAAGTGACGAGCCAAGTTTTCTACTGGATTCGTTGCACTCAGAGAATAAGCTCAGATCATATTTTTTTCAGAAGAAGGCCTACAACGAATGTAGAGTCACACAACCGTCAAAATTTTTCAGTTACTGTGTTTTCAAGCTACGAAGAGCAAAAAGATAGAACGAGCTGAGTTTCATCTAGCATTCATGGATAATACCAGCGAACCTGCAATTTAAATGTTTGCTAGCTAGCTGCGTTTGTTTTCGACGCTCTTTCCAAGATTGCTCACTAGTATTTTTCGTAGCTTGCGTAGTTTAATTTTGTATACTAAGTCACAAATATTCACTGGCAACATTGGAGAATTTTGCGCCTTTGTCTCATACCAAACAAAATCGCGATGCACATAATCTTAAAAATAGTGATAAAACTAGCAAAAAAAAACCTCTACGAACATAAATACAATAAAAATTATTAATAATTTAGAAAATTACAATTTGCATCACTAGTGGACAAAATATAGAAAAATGTTACGCGTGCAAAATCGAGTCTTAGATACAATTATTGTAGAAAAATATCTCTATTAGTGTCGTCGATTTAATAAAGACGATAACATTGAAGTGTTTGAAGTAGCCGCTGATAAAAAATCGCGAGCGGCGACAAATAAGAAATAGAAATCCGCGTGTCGACGAAATTCGCAAGACTTAACTCAGTAACATGTTGTACTGTGTGTTATTGTATTCTATCGCTAAGTCGGGATGTTTTTGCTTAATGTGAACCTTTAAATTGTCCAATCTGGTCCTACTGCAGCCGCACATGGGGCAAACAAAATTTCCTGGTTTATGTGTCAAGTAATGATTCTTAACATTCGACACGATTCTCCCACAAATTTTGCATTTGCTAGTGTAAGTGTGTGGCAGCTTTTCGAAATAGTCTGACACACTCACTCTCTCTATGTCCGATATCGGCACGGATTCAATGCCCGGAGGAGTAAAAAAAGCCGAATCTGCAAAAATAGAGAAAAGGCGAGGATAATAAGAGCCTGAGTCGGAATGACTAAGTTTGTCGAAATCGGGGACGTGTATGAAATTCGAAGAAATGAGAATTTATCGTTATAACGGTCTGACAGAAGAGTTAACGCATTAGCACAGGATAAGCACCAATAAATGCAAAAGCCACACGAATCGACGGCTGCTTTATCAAACAAATATTTCACTTCGATTAATAAAGATTTTGTTTTTAAAAAACAGCATTGAGAGGACAGCTTTTGCACTCATGATTATTCTGTGACAGTTGGTCCGAGACATGTACAGTCTATGTATTATAAATATTATGTATCGCTAATTTACTAACTCTATTATCATTATCAATATTATCGTTACTGCTTACTCTTGTACTTAAGAAAGGCACCACAAAAAGCCTGAAACCTGGTTTATATCAGCCTATGGGCACTGGGACTAGTTTCTCATGACTATTTCGAGCTGATATTTTGTAGCTCGAGAATCCTTATTCAGTCTTCGACGTGTTTCACAACCAGCGATACTGCCATCGACACACGTGCATTTACAGGATAAACTGCTGACTAAGTTGCAATACTGCTGTCGAAGGAAAAACAAATCTCGGACGAACATGCAGCTTTGTACACTTTTTCAACATGAAACATTCTTATTTTAAAGGCCTCTCATTTAATTTGTTTCTCTTTCAAAGATAAGTCAGCAATTTACTCTCGTTCAGAATCCGTCGAATCATAAACCCAACTGTGATCTAGATCAATAATAAAAAATATGAGTTAAGTTTGAAAATCGAGAGATTTGACTTGGGAATAACGCACGAGTGTCGATGGATGTTATTTAATACTGATACCAAATTCGTGGTAGAGCAAAGCTGAATTAATAAATAAATAAATAGTATGGAAACTTGAGCTAAGGCGCGGCGAGAAAATCGCGTAAATACTAGAAAAATGGCTCATTAAACTGCCCATTCGTTTACGTTAGAGAATACTGTTGAATCGAAATTCGTCTAAATGAATCGCGAGCGACTGTTTGTGACGCGGGGCTGAACGAATATACCTAAATATATAATGAATAGGGAAGATAAATAATTTAGTATTACGAATTATGTTAGAATACCGTTTCTAAGAATAAATTAGGTTATGCACGCGCGCACTCTAACATGCTAATCTACAAATAATTATAATTGAGGACATCTCGTGCCCTTGGACTGCGAGGGCAGTTTTTCTAATATTAATACTTGTGTTGAGGTAATACTTTTTTTAAAAAGAAAGAATCGAGCATTGTATGAAACTTTTGAGTTCTCGCGAGAACATATGTATAATCTTTGAGCGTCCTGCGTGCGACTTGTGCACCATCGCTCGATCTTCCTCTCAACCGCCTAGGTGAGGAAAGACGCTTCCGATTTGGCTAGGAAATGTTTGGCCTCCAAGCGCATGAACGGCGACATCAGGGATCCTTCTCGTATCCCGTGCTTCAGCTTAATGTGCCTTTTGAGATTGTCAGACCTGGTTAAGGATATCATACAGATGTGGCACTGATACTTGTCGGGGAAATGAGATTTCATGTGTTTTTTTATGTTGGCTACGCTCTTGCCGCAAAGCTTACAGCTTTCCGAGCTGAACTGTGAGGTCTCTAATTTATTGTGACTGTCATTACTTATGTCCTCTTTTTTGTTAGTCCCTGCCGTTCCTGGAATACAAGGATCCCATTTCAATCATAGATGCAATTCAATCACTCTGCTTTGGCACAACAGAATTCTACTTCATAACTCAGTATCAAAAAAAAAAAAAAAAATAGAAGAATCAAAACCATAAATTTACGTAAACGGAACAAATATTTCTGAATACGTTTAATAATGCACGCTCTACGTCAAAAGTCAATCAGAATAGTAGAATACAGAAGTAGAGGGTATCTTCTTGGAGGCACGCTTCAAAAAATCGACGAAAGGAGACGTGAAGATGCGCAATATAACAGAATACCACACTCGTAATTCTTATCGCACCTACTTTTAGCAACAAAAACAACAATAAATAGAGAAAGAGAAGGAGAGAGACAGTGAGAGATGGAGAGAGAAACGTTTACCTCTACTTTGATTTAAAAAAAATGAACGAACCGAGTGACAATAACGAGCATGTGAAAGTGTGAAACGAAAATTAATTCAAGAATTAACTGAGACCGAATATGGAGATATCTGAAGAGATTAGCAGCGATACCTTTCCTTATGATGCTTACTTCCTTCAAAAACACCGTTTCATCTTCGGCTCTTCAATTCCATGGGTTTCACGATATGTACTCTCTCGTTACTCTCGTTGGATAATGGAACAAATAAAAGAAACACGCAAATTCGCGACGCACGACAGTGTGCTCTCGGTTCTCTTCGCTCGTCTTTTCTCAAATGCGAGTGACGACGACCAAGACGACTCGCTGCGAGGTCGAGCGATAACACCATGCATCAAAATGAAGTAAAGAGAAACGTGAGAATTAAAGATTAAGATCACATTGGGCACGTTGATGTATACGCGAAAGGATACAGGATAGAAAAAAAACAGTATATAAGAAAGAGACATGCAAAGAGAACCCCGGTGTGAAAAATAAATATTTGTATGCATACAAAGTGCACGACTTTTAAATACTCAAAACTTCTTCTCGAACAAACATTATTAGAAAAAGTTTTTCCTTTAAATGATATATTTCCGTTCCGCAAATAAATACAAAGTTTTCTGAAAAGATTTTCTTCTCTCAGTATTTTACAGTCATACATTTGATAAAAGTACACCCCTTATTGGAAACAAATATATTCTTACTCGAATCGATTAGATGCTTTTTCATGAATTATATGACCGGGCACTTTGTATTTGCATACGCATTATAGCTCATTAATTAGACTTAGACCGTAGATACAAAGTGTAAGACAACAAGAGAACTCGACAGAATCAACACCCGCACGCATCAACAGCCCACACACCATCCTCAAACACAACGGAGTACACGCATGTACGGTCCATTTGCTTGTACCGGTTCCCAAACCATTGCGTGTTAAGTGCTCGATATTAACACACTCATATAAGTACTACCACAATGACATAGCAAATGCACGATACCATCACCAAAAACACTAAGAACTTATATAACAAAATATACACATATATATATATACATGTAGAATATATATAAATGTATATTCCCCGTCCTTCAGATTCAACACTCGACTACGCTTGCCAGACTTGGAAATAGAGGGATGCCCATCTTACATGACTAAAATACCAATTTTCACTTTGAGGTCTCATCGCAAACGTTCATGCATTTCTCCCTCGATTTCATAGAACTAACGTACATCCCGTCCTCTAGGCGCTTCCAACTTTTATTTTGCAGAAGAGATCAGAGAAAGTATCAAGCTCTGTTAACTGATTGTTCAATATTTTACGCGCAACGGACACTGTTTTAATGGAACAGTGAAATATCGGTTCAAAGTATCTTTTAAGCAGCCAGAGATGCAACAGAAAGTATGTTAGCTCAAAATAAAATTTAAATTAAAATGTTCGGAAAATCTTACCATCAAGACCATCAAGCATTTCAGGTGGATTGTGATGTTCGGATGATTCTACTCCCTGCACACTGTCATTTGGCGTTCCTGTCGTTGGTCCTCCATCTTCACCTAGTAATCCGACCGGATGACCCTGCGCACGGTAAATAATGACCTTTTAAAAACACAAATTTTCATCAATTGAGAAGTCAAAGTGGCAGATTCTTCAGCCAATTATATGTGTGGGTTCAAGAGGGAACCTTAATCCTTACTTCAAGTGGAAGACATCAAAAACAACGTTAATAAAATAAAAACAATTTATTATTTCCAGTAATAATGTACAAAGATTTCAAGTGTAGCATTCTTATTTAAAACAAAACTTTCGTTATAAATCCAGATAACTAGTTTTGTTACTTTTTTACTGCTTAGCTAAATAACTAGTAAAATCATACAATTAGAACATTCTTTGCCTCATACAAATTATAATAATTGTTATAAACTATCGATACGCGAGCACTCTTTCATTTGTGCATCGAGATCCATAATGAATTTTATGTACAAAGCAAACAACATGCACCTTACAACTAAGAGGACAATTTTCTAGGACTATATTAACAAATGCCACCACTATATTCTTCATTCTTAACCTACTAAGTTTTGAAACGTACTCCCTCAAACAAATACTGCATATAAGGAAGTAAAAACTTAATAGTATTAAAATTTAAGAAATCAAATTCAGAATGAATCCGAATTTGATTCTTTCAACAACGGAATTCTTGAAAATTGAAAAGCAAAACAAGAATCTAATTTTTAGGTTTGGACCACACATTTTCAAATGTATTCAATCCAAATGATTCAAACGAGGTAATTAAAATTTGAAATTTGAAGCGTATTGCCCGAACGTAATCATTAGATTGTTTTTTTCATTCCAAGAACATCGTATTTATACTACTAGTTAATTTTTATTTAGTCAGTATATAAAAATAATTGAACATTATTCTAAAATTTGTACTGAAAACATAACAAATGGAAGGAAACTTAGGAAAAGTATTTTAAAGAAAACTCCAGTAATGTGCAATAATATGGCACTTTAGTTTAGGTTTGGAAAAATGGAACATAATTGCAGGAATGCCAAGTATGAAAGCGTGTTTGTTGAAAAAAAACTATATTTTCACAATGCTTGGAATATAAAACGTAAAAAAAAAAAAATTTCTTTAAAAATATTTAAAAACTAATTATTACAGCGAGAAAAGTCAAGCAATATGTCAAGAAGTTTGAATGTATACCATATTATCCAAGAAGTGATTGGTTTAAAGAACGTGCATCGATAACCGACCTCTCCTGCTGATAATAAACCCTAATATCTATGGTAACCATAAATAATTAAAGCAAGACACTCTTCTTTTTATGAAAATACGAAATTTCATCACAGACATAGATCACTTAAAAATTCTCTACTTTGGCATTACTTCTATCAGTGATGCTACAGAATATTTATATTTTTACGAAATATTCCACTTATTCTCAAACTAAATTTCCTAAAAATAAACTTAATGACGAAAATCTTAAAAATAATAAAGTAGGTATAAAACTTTCTTGGAAGAAATTAACGTTGAAACGACGCGATTTCGAGTCCTTTTGAATAAAAAAAATTGTAAGTAAAAAACATGCTTTCAAAAAGGAAAAAATACAATTAGTTTCCGTAAGCAAATCCTCTTCTGATTTGACCTTCTTTAGAAACGCAAATATTGTGGGCTTTGCATTTGTCATGATGGTTTACAATCTCAAGTCTAAAGTTGCCATTACCAGCGGCAAACGAAGTTCGGATTTCCGGAATGGTATCGCTCCATTTTCTGCAGTATTTACAAAACATAAGATTCAACTGTTCATCGTATTGAAGCCACGAGTACGAATCTAGCCAACTGGGTTTGAATTTTCCTGCTTTTCTACCCGTCGCAGATCGCTGCGCAGGTGCACAAACAGTCGACTGAATTACTGAAATGTTCTGCCTCAACGTATTCATATTCGATTCATTTCTCACATGTTCATCTTCATACGGTGATTTCCAATTAATCTGACTGTGAGAAACAGAATCTAAAGGCATTGAATATTCGGTATTACACGTGGACAGAGAATGTGAAGACACTGGGGCTAAAAACTGATTCTCTATGGGTTTATATAAATTTCCCTGGTATTCGGACAGAGCCGATGTCATATTGATATATAAAGAGCCACCCGCCAAGATAGCGTTCTCTCGAGACACTTGCACAGCCATACTTGGTTGGTTGAGATGAGCCAAATTCTGATTATCCATAGTTTCGTCAATCTTCCCATCTCTTTGAACCTCCCACTCGAAACTAGTCTGTCAACAGAGAAGGAGGGTCTGTGTTTAATCAACACATTTTAATTTTGTTCCTCAATGATCGAAAAGCCAATTTTTTATTCCAACAATAGACAATCCCTTCCTTCCCATGTTTGATTCGACTGAGCAGTAGTAGGACAACAGTTTTTTGTGTCCTTTCTTAGGGGAAGAATAACGAAACTATGCTTTTTAAAACAACTTTTTTCATTTTAAAGCCTGTCTATATAACAGACTTTTTTCCTACTATTAAAAACAATTACCATATGGTTACGATAGTTCAAAGCGTTGTTGCTTTGAATAGTTGTTGCTCATACTATTTGGTCATGAAGAAAACTTGAGAAGCTGAGCAATCGAAGTTACCTTTTGGATATGAAAAGTTGTAATTATTCAGTAATTTTAAACTTTCATGAAAAAAATATTTCAGAACAACATAAAACATTTTTTTCTCCTAAAATTATTTAAGGGCGACGTACATAAATGACGTCACACTTTGGGTCAATTTTCAAACCCCGCCTTCCCCTTTGTCACGCTGAGTCGCGTAAGGTGATCCCC
>WSXT02000001.1:344821-358387 GCA_011762715.2 Neuroterus valhalla
TAGACAATTTTCGAGAGATTTAGGGGTCAGAACTTGAGAACATGAGAAACATGTGTCATAATTTTGATTTCGATTTGGAGAATTTCATAACATAAAAAATGAAGATAAATATTAAGGTTGAAAATGATTAATATAAAAAGGAAAAAATGGAGTTCATTATAGAACTGATACACAAAATTTGAGTATAAGGTACCACAGTCCATTTTCTCGTGATAAAATTGAAAAATCATCGAATATCCTGTGTAATAATATCACATTACATTCTAACTTAACCTTAAAAACTTGTATAAAGTTTAACTTAACAAGTGGCACATGTCCGTCCATAATAATTTATCAAAAAAGAGTGTCGATTTCGCCCGATAAAGCTGGCATATTCAGGAAAATGAGTGATTTCGCCCACAGTAATATATGCATAAGAGGGAGGTGGGCAAACTATTTTGAATAAAAAAATGGTGTTAAGTAGCGCAAACTTCAAAGGTGTAAAATTTTTTTCCATTGTATTTGCTGTTAAGGCGACGATTGGAACTTTTCAATAAAATTAAAGGAAGAAAAAAAGTAAAGTGCAGCAACCTACGATGAGGACTATTACTTCATCATAGGGACCCTCTATCCACAACCTGAGGACGCGTTCGGTGGCTTTGTCATAGGCCCGACAGGTCGATGCCAAAGGAATCGAACTGAACCGGATGGGGTTTCGTATATAAAATAAAACATTGGTTTTACAATCACCGCAGGGTCCGCCTGGGAGCAACCGTCATTGAGGGAAATGGCACAAGCTCCCAGTTGAACCGCGGTATAACACATCTATGGCCACGTCTCACGACCGTGAGATAAGTGACCACATGCACGACAAAATTACAATGAAGGACCGGCGAAACCCTCGTGTGTCTTGAGGACACGGAGCGACTCAAGTATGACTGCTCTTTGCATCCGTCCCGCAAGTGCCACGGCATATTTTTGGCATACAGGTATGGCTTTCGGGTTACTAACCAGTGAAAGTGTCGCACCCCTAAGAGCACCGATGATGAGAACAATTACTTTACCTGAATATCCTTGATGATGTCGCTGCAGGTGTTCTCTGAGATCTTTGTACCTCTCCTTTTTCTCGGTTTTCTTGGCATTGATGTTGTAGTCGGCCGGGGCCGAGAATTCGGTCACGAATGTGGTTCGGTCACGTTTGTCAAGGGGCACGATGTAGTGTCTTGTGTGTTGGATAGAGGCTATTGTCGAGAAATCGTAGTTCCAGTAGATTCGGGACTCCTCGTTCTCAACAATAGACTCCATCCCCCTTGGAGCGTTCAGCGGGACAGAATCGCGGCCAACGCCATGAGAGCCAAAAGGATGGTGGTAAATCACGCTTGAAGCAACGTTGTGTCGGTACGAATACGTCGTTCCTGCTTGAATAGGGCAATTGGATAGTATATGCCATAGGTACTCAGGGGTTTTAAGACACGCCCTGCACCCATCGCTGGAAACCTCTTGGCGTAATATCCTTCTACGGTATGCTGAGGGAGAAATCACACCGTCCTGACACGCGAAAATGAAACTCTCGGTTCCTGAATTGAGTCCAGATGATCTCGATGGAGTAGTGCACTGTCCTCCTTCCTGATGTTGAGTTCCAGGCCAAGGCCAAGATTCCTGACCATTGCCAGGAGAGGATCTCTATCGTTCGCGATGATATGTACAGTAATAAGGATGATTCGGTTGCATAGGCATTCGAGAATGAGAAGTCCGCGTCCCCCTTTACGGCAAGTGATGCATAAGCGCGGAACGGACGAGTTAATATGCAAGCTTTTCTTCATATGCATCATCTTGCGCGTAGTAATGTTAACGGCCTTGAGCTCGTTTTTCGTCCATGGAACCAACCCAAACGAATAGAGTAGAACTGGGACGGCAAGCATGTTAGTCGCAGATATCTTGGTCAACGACAACAGGTTGGACAACCAAAACTGTCGGAGCAGGTGTTTCTATCTGCTTTGGAGAACCTCCGTTACCGATGTTGTATCCTGATTGCGGCTCTCAGGCACACCAAGGTATTTGTAGGTCTCTCCAGCGCTAAGGTGTCTAATAGCACTTCGGTCAACAAGCTCAGGGTCCTTATCTATACCTGCTATTCGTCCGCATTTCAGATGAAACTTGGCACACTTATCCAATCCAAAGTCCATACCAATTTTCCGTGTGTACATCCCGACGATACTAAGAGCATCTTCAAATTGTTCTTTTCCAGAAGTAGAGATTGTTAAGATTTCCATATAAAATAAATGAGTGACCTTATGCTCACGAACATTAATTCCGCCACAGAAGTATCCGTGAGAATCATGGAGTGCGAGGGATAGAGGGAATAGTGTGATGCAGGAGAAGAGAGGGCTCATTGCGTCCCTCTGAAAGACACCTCTCTGGAAAGTGACACTGTTGGTAGTCACACGATGTTTTCCGGAAGTAATAGTAAATCTGGTCTTCTAAAGAGGCAATAATCTCTCAATGCATCCTACTATATCTGAATGAACCTCCAAGCATTCTAACAGGCAGATGATAAGTCTATAGGAAGTTGAATCAAGAGCTTTCTGGTAATCTACCCAGGCGCGATGGGTCAGCAAGAAACTTTTGATTCTCCCTGACCCTTCCCTCCCTCTTTTGGGCTCTCCTCCTTGCGTCAGATAGTACTCGTATTTTGTTAACAATGTGCTGCTTGATGGTCAACAGCTTTGACATTTTCAATGTGTGATGATGGATCATCATTTCATGAGTAAACTTTCGGACCCTTGCCGTGAAAGGCTCACCAGAGTTTTTGTAATCAACCACACATTGCATACGGGACGCGTTTTGTCTTGCCCAGCCAATCTTCTTGTTCAGTTGATGCAAGCGCTTTTTAGATTCTCCATGAATTGACGGTCTGGACCTTCGATTTGAATCAGCCTAAGCTCTCGCCGCATCATAAACTAAACAAGTGATAGTCCAAGGGTCGAAATCCTCTGAGAGATCTTCACGAAGGGTAGCATCCAATTCAGCCAGATCATGGGGCTTGGAAACAACCTGAATGCCAATGTCTCGATGTTGCTTCCTGGTTATCGTTTGCGGCTTGTTCTTGCAGCTGTTGAGGAAGCGTTCTGCGTACATCTCTTGTTCGCGAAAGGTTCACGGCACGGTTTCTTAACACTTTCTGTGAAAGGTGCGAGATCTCTGGGTGTTTCTGGCACCACAGAGTGTGCAGGCACGCCATGTAACTTCTGCGGTTAGGGACAGTACTGGCATCATACCAACTAAGCAGGTCATTATCAAGTTGATCTGTCCATAAAGAACGTCTATTGTCTCGCCGGTTCGTCATCATGTTTCGATCTATTTCAACACCCCGACCTCTGGAACGATATGCAATACTGGCCGAACCATTGTCGGGTGCTCTGCGTGTTCGTTCATTTTGAACCCCATTCATAACTGGATTTGAGTATTGTGTTTCCATAGTTTCCATAGTTTCCATAGCCCGTTATTATGGAGACACCGTAGAGGACAGCACACCCAGGTGCCATTCAGCTTTCAGCACGGTTATTTACGCCTTAGCTTGGGAGTTTTTACTTCGGGACCATCCCTGGGCAATTGTCCGCGACTGCTTATTAGTTTTCGTAAACGTATTCAGTAGAAACCCTTGGCACAGGGACTCTCTATCCGCCACCTGAGGACGCATTCGGTGGCTATGTCATAGGCAACTGTCATTCAGGAAAAATAACACAAGCTCCCAGTTGAACCGCGGTGAAATACACCTGTGGCCACGTTTCACGACCGTGAGATGAGTGACGCGATCTGAAGAAAGACCCCTAAGCGGCCAAACGTTATTTTCGAGGAGAAGCAGGAGATGTATCGACGTACAGTGGTCTGAAACAATAAAAAAGCTGGCCAAAATTCGAAAATCGAAGATTTTTTTTTATCCCAATCTGATGATACTAATTCATTTAGAATGTGTGTGTGCACCTTAATGTGAAAAAGATAGAGCGCTTCTTTACCTAAATGGATGTAGGGAACGCTCCAAAGTCAGCTGCTCGAGTGGTCGTGAAAAGTGTACTCCGAAACGTCGAAATAAATACCACATTCCAAACGCTGTTACAGTTTCCTGGAGACTGCAATTTGTGCGCGCAACATGGAAAATGCAGCTGCAGGTTTGTTGCGAGACTTCAATGTTATTTCAGAATTAAAAATACATAATGTGCTACATGTGAGGCCTAGGGAAAATTTTCTCCGAAACGTGTGAAAAAGTACAACGAACGCCAAAAAAGTTCCCTACACTTTCAGTTCAACTCGGTTCACCTATAATGGACATTTTATGGATTGGGGATAAGTATGCAGATTAAGAATATCCAAACATTGTGTACCCCTACGTACTCCCCGCATACCAATGGAATTTTTTCGTGAGCGTGTTTTCGTGCACGTCTACGGTCTCCGTAGGAACGTGCCCTCGCATTACACATACTTTTACCAATCAAACACGGTAAACAATAAACATATAGGGGTTTTCGAGGACAAGAAATCCGAATCTGCGGTCGAAATTTCAAGAAACAAGATGGCGGGGTCAAAATGGCGGACCGGTTCCAAAAAAAGTCACACGACACTTGCGAGAGTTTGTATTCGGGGGTTTCTGAGGTCGAGGAATTCGAATCTGCAGTCGGAATTTCAAAAAACAAGATGGCGGAGTCAACATTTGCAAACCGATTCTCCATTTTGACTCCGTCATTTTGTTTTTCAAATTTTGTCTGCAGATTATAATTCCTTGACCTCAAAAACCCTCGAATACAAATTTTCGCGAGTCTCGTGTGACTTTTTTCGATACCGGTCCGCCATCTTGTTTTTCAAAATTTCGACTGCAGATTCGAAGTCCTAAACCTCAAAAATCCCTGAGTGCAAATTTTCGCGAGTGTCGTCTGACTTTTTAAAAAACCGGTCCAACATTTTGAATCCGCCATCTTGTTTTTTGAAATTTTGACTGCAGATTCAAATTCCTCGACATCGAAAACTATAAGGCATACATTTTGGAGTCATTCTATTAGCGATTCTGATTTTGGCCAGCTTTTCTGCCGTTTTAGACTACTGTGCGACGGGCCGATATCACTCTTCGACTTATTGTCTCTCTTTCCATCGCACGTACTCGTAGAGGTCTATTGCGTGTGTAAGTTCGATCGGTTCGGTCGTCTTTAGGCCGGACAGATTTCCTTCCTCCTCTCCTCCCTGTCCAACCATGATGAAGCCGAGCGTTCACGATCGCTGGAATGGCTCACAGTCACGGCATTCGCGCATTTGTACGTGTCAAGAGAGAAGTCTCGAGTGCTCTCCCGAACGACAATATTTAAACGCTTGTACTGAATAAATGATTAATGATGGAATTTTTTTAACTTTATCACCTCAAAGAGCAAGTTCGAATCTACGTAAAACATTAAAAATCAGAGAATCGATTTTTGGCCGCTTAGGACTTTCTTCTGGTAGCTATCATTTCCCCATAGGAAATGTAGTTATTGCTTTGTTTGCAAGAATAATATTAATATAAAAAAACATATATTTGTGTCCAAACGATACAAGATGGGAAAAAACGTTAAGGAACCAAATTTTCCTGCATGGGTACCTCATTGAAAATTGGATATCTAATAGATTTTTTAGAACTGAAGATAGCTGAATGCTAGGAGACTAAACAACAAATTCGAATTGTTTTTCCTATTGATACAGTTCAACCAAATTTTCTTCCCAAACTGAAAAACATGAAAAATTGTATTCAAAAAATGATCTTGAAAGGCGCAAATTTCGAAGGCGCAAAATTTTAATTCCATTCTAGTTGCTGTTTTGGCGACGATTGGAACTTTCGAATATAATAAGATTTCTACATCTCTCCTTTTTCTCAATTTCCTTGCCTTTGAAGTTGTAGTCTGCCAGGGCCAGGAATCCGATCATAAACATCATTCGTTTACGTTTTTCAAGGAGCACGATGTCAGGTCTTGTGCCATGAGAGCGCCAAAATTGATAATAGGGCACTATTAGGGCTGCATTGTCTCTATGCATATACGTCGTTCCTGCCTAAAGGGAACAATTCGATAGTATATGCCATAGGTGATCAGTGAGTTTATGACACGCCCTGCACCTATCGCTGGAAACCTCTTGACGTAATATGTTTCTACGGTATGCTAAGGTAGCAAACCGTCCTGAGACGCGAAAGTGAAACTCTCCGTGACTGAATTGGGTACTGGGAAACGTCAAAGATACAAATTTTCAATAAAAAACACTATCCTGTAATATTTTTCAGTTTATTTAGGCAATACGACAACTATTAAGCAGGCTACATCATCTCTGCTGACATAATTATAGCGTATCCATACGATATTTCTTTATCCGCTGAGATTTTGGAGCATCACTGCATTGTCCGACTTCTGTTTTACCCAGGTGTGAAATAATTATTAAAATGTTATAAAATGTTAGGAAATAATGAAGGAAACTTTTATCTACTTTCGTGGTAAAAATAATTCCCTGATACTACTTAGATATAATAATTGTAATGTCCGTCACCATTATCACACAACCCAAAACAGTTCTATTATTGAAAAAGAAACTAAAAGTTGTATTCAGGTTGTTTGAGCATAGGCTCGCAAAGCTCAGGATTAGGTCAATTTCACACAAAATAATAAGCTTGTGTGACCGAGAACAAGGAAATGGATTGAAGGGCACCTTTCTAGTTTCACGAGAAAACGTAGGCGGAGATTGAGTAGGTATGGATTTTATCGCAGAACCACTTGACAGAAAACTAAATATTTCTATCAACAATTTTTCTCAGTGACATGAGGCCAAGCTCATTCGATAGCAGACGTTTTTCTTGTTATTGAAACCCCAAAATCGATTTCTGGTGCTCTTAGGTATAATTCTTCATTCCAAGCCACATATATGCTATATAGCACACACAAGCATATAATTGAAGAAATCAGTTTTGACTGAATGGTTATCTGTTTTCTAAGGATTTGATCTTATCTTGTATTAATAACTGCTTTTGAATTATTCTAAATGTATGAAAATATTTGTATGTATAACTCACAAGCACATTGTCGTTTGCATGGTCGGTTCCTATGAAGTTTACACTATAGGCACACAATTTTTCAAATCAATTAACATGTCTCTCATATGGTCAAAGCTCTTAATGTAAGAAAAAAGAGAATGTAATCTTTATGCTCACCATGCATCGAAACATGCAGTAATGAAGGTTGTCGCAAACACTACCTTTTTCACCGCCTTCACCACCACCGTGACCTTCACCACCAGTGTGGCCTTCACCACCACCGTGACCTTCACCACCAGTGTAGCCTTCACCACCAGTGTGGCCTTCACCACCACCATGGCCTTTATCACCACCAGTCCCATCGTGGCCTCCATGGTCTTCGGCAATTACAAAAAAATTTTCAAAAATGGTTGTAGCTGCTGTGAAATTAAAATGTATCTAAATAAATATCCAGTATGACTTTTTCAGCAAACGAGATAATGCCGACCCATCAGATCTAAATTTTTCGGAAATTCTTTAAATGAAATGAATTAGACTATGAGATTTTGTAATTTGATTGATATAGTCAAAATTATATGGCTGGCTGCTGATGTCTTCGATCCATCAGAGTTCAGAGTGAGAATATAGATCATCAATAGAGATCACTTACTCAATAGGAAAAGAGAGAACATGACCATTCCCTTCATGATGCAAAGTTGGAGATTTTTCCAAAGAACTTTTCTGGCTCTGAATATTCAGACAATTATGAGAGAGCCCGTTGAACTTGTCGTATATGCACCCACAAGATAGGCATACATATATATTTGTGCATATCACATAGTCATGAAAACATTTTCGAAGTTTCATGCCACTTTTTCATTATACGAACACGGCATAGAATATAAAGAACAGTACATATTCCTTTATCGTTATTGCGTCCTATTTTTACAAAAGAAGAAATAAAATCCAAGCCTTGCTTTCTTTTAGAGCATAGCAGAAAACAGAATATGTTTGTACTGACTATGATCCTAAGTGAAGAAATGTAAAAATAGGATGTGAAAAAAGATATTCCTTCCAAGGTGTCCGTCGACGCGGGACGAGCCATCACGAATGGCGCCCAACGTGGGGCACGGACCCACGACCCTGAGATTCACAGCTTTATGCTCTACTAACCGAACTTAAGCACATTTTTTCTTTTATTTGTACAGATAATTCACTGTAATCCCTTTCTCGATTAGTCGACTTTTATGTTGAACTCACAAAGAAAAAGATATTCTACTGGAATTTAAATTTTGTAAAGAATAATTTTTCCAGGCCATACATTCTGAACTGCTAGTGTTAGGATATTGTTTATGATTAAGTTTCCTGAGGATTTCACCTACTCTTTTTTTCTGTTATCATAAAAAACCGTAGAATGTACCTAAACCGAGAAACTTGCGCATAACTGATTTTTTTACGTTTCCTCAACATTTTAAGAACGTACTGCATCATTCGATATTGACCTCTAACGATTTTCCAAATTTGCAGCTCGAAATAGCCAGGAATTATCCCTAAAAGAAAAAATCTAGAAAATATGAACAAGAAAGCTTATTTTATATGAAAACTGGTTCTAGCTGGGTGAGGCATGGGTATCCCCAAAAAAGAAATTATTTGTTCAATTGGTGTAATATATAGTGCATCCCTTTTTTTTAGACAAGAACATTGGATGATTATTCTTTTAATGCGAAGTTGGAAGAGGTAAGAGAAAAAATTTTGTTTACCGTAAACTTTGTGAAAAATATTTTTCTATTGTATACTGTTATCGGATATATGCACATATATGTCAGCAGCAACTTAAAAAAATACCAAACTCACGATTTTGGCAGAGGTTGCAAATTTTTAGAATCAAAGTTTATGATTATTTATATTATTGGAACCTCTCGCGCTGAATAACATTGTAATCGTAGAAATAGAGATTATGAAATGTTTTTTATAATAGACGTGGATGGTTTCATTAATGCAAACTTTTTTAGAGCAATGCGCACAGCGTACTCCGACGTAGTGATTTTTATAAATGATTAAATTCACAGCTTCGATCTTGTTTGAAGAGCAAAACGTCGGCTGCTGTAATTTGATGGTTTTCAATTTTTTTTCGTTGAAGCTCCTTTGGCTTTGACGAATACATTCTCATAACGTATACTTTGATCCGGGACCGCATGTTCAGATTTTGGGAAAAAAGCATAAATTTTGTTTTCCATGATTAATTCAATATTTCTTATGATATAACAAATCATCATGAGCACTTATATTGGAACAAATAGATTTCAATCGTTTTATTTTTTACATATGATAATCTATGTCACATGCTCTACCTACTGAGCTAGCCAGGCTGGATTCTGATTGAAGATTTGGTCCACTAATCTGAATTTTCGATCTCTTTGACAAGAGTCGATCAAATAATCAAAGATTTGAATAAAAAATACAAAGATGTTCCTTCCCAGGTTTTGATCGACGCGGGAGAGCCACCACAATCGACGCCCAACGTGGGGCGCGAACCCACGACCCGAAATTGAGAGTCTCATGCTCTACCGACTGAGCTAGCCAGGCTGAAATCTGAACAAAGATATACTCTCCTAATCTGAAAATTCAATCTCGTTAATAAGAGTCGATCAAATAATTTAAGATTTGAATTAAAAAATACAAAGATGTTCTTTCCGAGGTCTTCATCAACGCGAGACGGGCGCGAGAGTCTCATGCTCTACCGACTGAGCTAGGCAGGCTGAAATCTGAACAAAGATATACTCCTCTAATCTAAAATTCTATCTCGTTAATGAAAGTCGATCAAACAATTCAAGATTTAAATTAAAAAATACAAAGATGTTCCTTCCAAGGTTTCCAACGATGTGGGAGGGCCACCACCATTGGCGCCCAATGTGGGGCATAAACCTTCGATCTGAGATTAAGAGTCTCATGCTCTAACGACTGAGCTAGCCAGGCTGAAATCTGAACGAAGATATACTCCCCTAATCTGGAAGTTCAATCTCGTTAATAAGAATCGACCAAATATTTCAAGATTTGATTAAAAAAATACAAAGATGTTCCTTCCGAGGTCTCTATCAACGTGGGACGGGCTATCACAATTGGCGCCCAACGTGGGGCACGAACCCACGACCTGAGATGTCGAGTCTCATGCTCTACTGACTGAGCCAGCTAGGCTGAAATCTGAACGAAGATATACTCCCCTAATCTGAAAATTCAATCTTCTTAATGAGAGTCGATCAAACAATTCAAGATTTGAATTGAAAAATACAAATATGTTCCTTCCAAGATTTCCATCGACGCGGGAGGGCCAGCGCAATTGACGCCCGAAGTGGGGCACAAACCTACGACCTGAGATTAAGAGTCTCATGTTCTACCGACTGAGCTAGCCAGGCTGAAATCTGAACAAAGATATACTCCCCTAATCTGAAAATTCAATCTCGTAATAAGAATCGACCAAATATTTCAAGATTTGATTCAAAAAATACAAAGATGTTCCTTCCGAGGTCTCTATCAACGCGGGACGGGCTATCACAATTGGCGCCCAACGTGGGGTACGAACCCACGACCTGAGATGTCGAGTCTCATGCTCTACTGACTGAGCCAGCCAGGCTGGAATCTGAACAAAGATATACTCCCCTAATCTGAAAATTCAATCTCGTTAATAAGAGTCGACCAAATATTTCAAGATTTGAATTAAAAAATACAAAGATGTTCCTTCCGAGGTCTCCATCAACGCGGGACGGGCTATCACAATAGGCGCCCAACGTGGGGACGAACCCCCGGACCCTGAGATCAAGAGTCTGAATTGAGAGCTATTGATTAGGAGCTCGACCGACTGATGTATTTTTCTTCACTGAATTCAAATTTTTGGTCAAAATAATAAAAAAGTGCGCGTTTTTCTTCTACATATTTCGAAATGCAGATAAAGAAAAAAACCAAGTTTCTTGAGATTAGACAGAAACCTGTCACTTGACGCGCAATGCTGACTACGGATTGAGATTCAGCGACCCAAAATCCATAGAAATCTACTTTTATGGTATTTGGGATCCAAATACCTCCTTTTTAGCGAGATCTTACGCCTTTGTTCTCTGGACAGTCTCTCCCCTACTACAAAGTATTTGGTCCAACAGACTGAAAGAGATGATTCTGATATATTTTGTGTCGCTGAATTCAAATCTTTGGTCAGAATTCAGAAATGGGCATCCAAATACAGACTTCAAACTCTTTCCCCCATTCCCCTATTTTCCACTTTTTGAAGAATGTCTGGAATTCTACTAATTGGTTGAAGATGGAATTATTGAAAAAATTACTTTTATATATTGAAAATCAATTTTTTCAACTGGCATTCTGAAAAATCATTAATTTTTTGCTGAACATTAAAGATTTTTATTAGGAAATGCAGCAATAAATTTTGTATTTCTAATTTACTTTGTTGGTTAAAATTTCATCTCCTTCGATCGGAAATCCAACAACATGCGGTTTAACCATTGATTCATTTTTTTGATCAAAGATTTTACTATTTTGTCGAAAAATTCTTCATTTCTTATTGCAAAAAATTTTTTTCCATCCTGAAGATCAACTACTACATTCTTAGGCGATAGATGATGATTCATAGTTTTTAGAAGAAAATTCAACTATTTTTTTGTAAGCTCATGTTTTTTGTTCAAAATTAATTTTTTTTTTAGAAAATTGATATTCTCGATTCAAAATCCAACTATTGGCCGACAGTTGAACACCTTTATTAAAAAATAATTTTATCAGTTGAATATCTATCCGTCTGGTTGAAAAATCCAACTGTGCAACATTAACAATTTTGGTCGAAAATTGATAGTTTTCTATTCAAAATTCGACTTTTCAGTAGATAATTTTCAGTAGATAATTCAGCTATTTTCTAGAGAACAATGCATTCTTAACAACCGGATGAAATCCTCAACCAAATCTGATAAATTTTTAACCGAATAGCTGAAAAGGCAAATTCTCCGGGAAACAATAATTTGCATTTTATAACACAAAATAATAAACATTTAATAAAATGGTTGAAATTTTATTCTTAAAAGTTTTTTTCCATAATAGTTTAATTTTCAACCCAAAAATATCATTTTCCGTCAAAAAGTTCTCTTTTCTTCTAACGAGATAGATCACCGACTAAAGAAAAATGAATTTTTAACAAAATAGTTTAATCTTAAACGGAAAATGAAAGAATTTTAAATCAAAGATATGAATTCTTAAATTGATTTTAAATAAATAAATTCATTTTTCAACCTAGCAGTTGAATGTTCAATTAAGAAGATTAATTCTCTACGAAATATATAAATTCTCGAAGAAGGAGACTGATCTTTAAAATATACAATTTTTCATCTTTTGACCATATAGTTGCATTTTAAATAATTTATTAGTTTACTAAGTCATTAATTCTGCAGTAAATTCGTTTCTTTTTTTTAAGTATCCATTTATTGAACTAAAAAATTATTTCATTATTGGTCCAAGCTTGAATTGTTTATGATTTAAGTGTCGAATGCTTGGTAGAAAATCAACCTCCCTGTTCGAGGATTCAAGTGCTAGGTTGAAAGTTGAACTGCTCTATTAACAAATATTTTTATTAGTTGAAGACTCTTCTCTTTGATCAAAAATATTTAATTTCATTGAAAATTTTTTTTTTTTAGGAACCTGTTTTTCGAATTGAAAATTCTTTTTTCTTTAGGAACCTGTTTTTCGAATTGAAAATGTAACTATTCCATGTTTGGTTCAAAATTGGTTGTTTTTTAGTTTGAAATTCAATCCATCTGTTCAAGAAGTATGTATCTTATTGTAAATTTATCATTTTTATGAATCAACATTCTTCTTTGAAAAATGAACTATTCCATTTTCAGCTGAAAATTAATTGTTTAAAAAAAACTATTTGGTCGATAAATGATTATTTTTCAAATTCTTCTCTCCTCGTAGAAGATTAATATTCTTGATTATTGATTCGAATATCGGGTTGAAAGTGACACTCAATTGTTGAAAATTAATTTTATAAATTGAAGACCCATCTCTCCGGGCGGAAATGTAACTATTTCGTTGAAAATCCCTTTTCTCTGTTGAGAATCAAATTTTTAAATTTTTTGCTCAAACAAGTTTTTAACAGCAAATTTATCCATTCCATAATGTCTACTGTTTAGTTCTAAACTGATCGTTCTTATTTTAAAGTTCAACTAATATGCTTGGAATTCATGTATTTTGATGTGAATTCATCTTCTCTGGTAAAAACAAATCTTTTTGATTAAAAAATTGATTGCTCAGTTCAAAGTTAAACAAGTTTGTATAAATTCATTTTATAATTTGAAGACCCATCCCTTCGATCGAAAATGTAATTATTTTATTGAAAATTTCTTTTTTTTTGTCAAGAATCAGTTTAAAATTCAAATATTCGGTTGAAAATAATTGTAAACTGTTGTAATCAATCTACTCGATTTGGAAATAAACTAATCTTTCTTTATATTATTATTATTTATCAGCATTTGGAACTCGAAAGTTCATTGCCTCATCTACCCGAGACCGCCACGCGTCCC
>WSXT02000001.1:358487-375177 GCA_011762715.2 Neuroterus valhalla
AGCAAAAGCATTCCGATTGCGAGACACAAATACCCGAGCGCGAAGCGCGAGTCAAGGACATTATCGAGCGCGAAGCGCGAGATCTGCCGGACGTGCGCCCTAGGCGCGCTGAAACTTGCGAGCTGCGCGCGATGAGAATGTGCCGACGATGCGGGCAGATTTTTAAGAATCAGAAGGTCTTCAAACCTGGATATTTCATAAATTCCGCTAAATTCGATTTCCGCATAAAAGCAATACCTTCTCATTATGATGAGAATGTAAAAAAATAGATAGAGGTGTAGAAGTATAGAAATTTCGACGGTTTTATAATACGCATGCCTGATTTTCAACAAAGAAATTTCAAGACACAAAATAAAAAATGGATATACCATCTAATAAATTATTTCTGTACAGCGTAATATAACTGGTTCAGACAATGACTTGTACGTGCATACAATTTTATTCCTTTTTCCTGCAGAATACAATTGATAAACGATTTCCATCTACATTCTGAATTTGTCAACCCCTACAAGTTGAAAGTAGTTGGCATTTTTTGATCTACAAGAATACTCATATTGCTCCCGTTCCTAGCCGAACGATCGTCTTTCCATGCAGCAAAATTTTTTCCCAAGTGGCGCAACGTGATCAAAAGATCGATAATAAATCCCAGCAGACTACACTAGATGATCATGCAATGCAAGAACAGGGATTGGTCCGTAGTCCAAGTTCTGATTCGTTCAGAACGAATACGAAAGCGGTACTATATATTAAAGCGTCGAAATTTCATGCTTTCGACCTGCCTGTTCGTTTTCTCGGTTTTCCACAATTTTATCCACATACGATGGGCGTACAGAACCTCTAAGGATTTCAGCCATGGTGGTGGGGGAGGAAAGCTCCGTGGAAGAAGAGGCACGAGGGGGTTGGCTACCGCGGAGCAGCAGTGCGACGCGATACTGGCAGCCACGCGGTCGCCTATTTGGTCTTTCTCACTATCAGAGTTTCCCTCAATATAATAAAGGATAGTTACAAATAACAGTGAATTGTTAGCCTGATTTCAAATCGGTTCGTGTCGACTTTATCTACTTAGAATTTCTCTTCGATTCCATATCGTCCTTCTACGACTACAATTTGTCAAGTGTCAGTGCTCTCTTGTTTTTCTTTCTTCTATCTTATCCAATTTGTCTGAGGCTCGGATGGAGCTGGCTAATTGCTAAATTTTTTCAATACGTTGTTATTTTAAATCAACGCGTTACCGGTGATTCCGACAAATGGGTGAGTGAACGGATAACGTGCCACGTGAATATTAGTTTTGTGAAGTTCAACTTTCAAGGAAAGTCCGCCTGCTCTTTTTGGATAAGCTGCACCAGGTCTGGATCGACGCTAATTCTGTGCAGGTAACTGAGATATTTTAAATGGCTTTTTTTTACCGAAATTTGGCATGGTTTTTCTTGTAGTTGCAAATTCAAAATTGCGTGCTTTACGACTGGAAGTGTAGTGGCAGGAAACGAGTGTGTCGGTCAAGAATAATTAATAAAATAGAGTAATGCATAAATTAATATAACTGGAACGGAAAAAAATTCCTAGCATGAATTAACTTCGGTTAATAATCACAAACTGCTAATCTAAGTTTCCCATATGTACCAAACTTCAGTTTTGTAAATATTTTTTTTCAAGGAAGTCAAGGAACAATTGGAATTTTTATACAATAAACCAGATTTCTGTGGTACGCGGCACCTGGAAAAGAGGCTATTTGTACTGGAATTTCGATGCCAATAGTCAGAATTTTGTGGTACAAGTGGACACTCCCATTTTCGAATTTTCTCCAAACATAAAGTTTTTAAACTATATTTTAAATAATAATGAGTAAATTTTTGGCCGAAGAAAGAAACTAAATTAGATGTAGAAGTTCTGAACAAGTTTGGATATTTATTTTTCTAACAATCAGCTGAACTTCGAATCTTCTCTAAATATTATTTTGAAAACTGAAGTGGAGGAAAAAAGTGGAGTTAAACACGATATCCTAATTAGTTTGAATCAATAACCGGCAGAAAAATTCATCGAACGGTCATTTTGTTCTGACTTTGAAGAATAGCATTTTCTCTTTATGCATTATTCATAAAGAGTTTGAAAACTCTGAATGATATGAACAAAACAGTCTACATAAATGAGAACTATTCAACCTGTAAATCCTCAATCAACAAATGGAATCCTGAAAAAGGTGATAACACTCATTCATAACTCGATTCCTCCCACCAAGCCATTAGTTAATTACTAGAAAAAAATACTAATCGCTCCACGAATGTTGACCCAAATCTAAATAAGATAGTTTTCCAGTTGGTTTTCTAGAATAAACTAGAATGATTGTCAGCCAATCTACTACTCTACTGTACAGTACACATTTTTATCTCTGGATATCCATATTGGTTTCCATTTAACGAGCCTGATACGTCGATTGATTTACTTTTAATTAGTTTCTCATTCGTTTGCGAGAGCGACTCAGTAGGAATGAACGTGGAGGGGCTCATTTGAATTCTTTATCAGTGATTGTTTTTTTTCTCCAAATTCATAGAAGGGGTTGGAAGACAAACGAGGATTTGCATTGAAGAGGAAATTCTCGGTCGAATTGACAATTAGGGGATTTGCTCACTCATGCTCTGTTATAATTATAATACCTCTTTGGTCAAGTTGTGTTTATTCCTGTAAGGAAACGAATTTTATCAAGCAGAAAAGCTCTGCTGAATATTGACGGTTTATTATCATAAATTGACAAGCGTAGCAGCTGTCGTAAAACACAAGATCAATTAACGGATTTTTACTCTTCAACTCGTTTATTGTGTCCCGTGGAACCAGAGTCGAAAACTTCTGCGTGTTAAACTTGTGTAGTCGCATAGTAGATAACAAAACAAACCGTGCTTATCTTGCGGAAATAACGGTGCACGATGAAGGTCAATATTTCTATGTATACGAGTATTGTTTCCTGGCATTGGCAACGAGTTTCGAGCAGCGAAGTGGGGTTTTGTTGGCTATTGGATACTTCACTGGCCTGAGCCGGCGGAGGGCAATTTGACGGGATATGCGCATGCGCATTCTTTATCTCGCGTCACGCGCACTGTTCTGCGCGGTACTTGTCAACGAGAAAGCTCGAAAACCATACTGTAATCACTCAAAATATCGTGTGCCATAGTGCAAGATATACTATAATTTGTTGTCGAAGAATTAGAGAGAAATAATTTCTGGAAAGAATATTCTTCAAATAACAATTATGTGTCACAAGAATTCACGTTTTAGGTTATAAAATAAAGGGCTACAATTTTGTTTGAGTAATGCAATTCTATTTATTTTATTCCAGCTAGGGCGCTAGAACTTTGTTCTCAGTTACATTTGAACTTTGAAAATATCGGAATATTTGTTTATACTCTCTCCCTGTTACGGGTTTGAGAGTCTCGGCATAACCTTTTCTCTATCCCTTTACACACCTCACCACTAACTCAGGGGTAAGGGGAACCTACAGTTTAAGGTGGGTTCCGAACCACCAAGAGTGAAAGCTACCTAATAATTAGAGAACGAAGCGGGAATCGAACCCACGACTAGACAGCGTGGGTCTAGAGCTCATGCCTTAGTCCCCACGACCAACTGACATATAAATATAGAAATATAATGATAATATCAATATAATAATATGAAATTAATATAATAAATAAAATAATTGTGTTACCTTTTTAGTTGACGGCAAAAATTATCCTCCTGCTCAATTTTCAACGGATTAGAGCTTTTTTTCCTTTTAAATACTCATGAAGAATCGCACTTTAACGTAAAAGTGCACGTTTTTTAAACTTATTATCTATTAGTTTGTTATTCAACTTATAATTTGCAATTGTTTATATTTGCGATATTTACATAGCCTCATCCATCGATATTTCCTCACAAAGGTGTAGAATTAGTAAAGTTCCTTTTTTTGAATAAAAATGTAACTCGTGAATGAATATCTTGTATTTTGTCCATTGTCTTAAACAAATAATGGATATAACTGTTGACTGTTGCATTTTCGGATTTCAAATGTATTAATTACATAGATTTTGTTATAAAAATGTGGAGAATCGATTTTTAATTGTGAACAAGCACCAAATAACAATGATAATTAATAATTTGGACAATTTTTATAAACGAATCCACTCATTTGGCATATCTATGCTTCAAAAAATTCCATTTTCTGTGGAATCATTTACTTTCATCTGAAGAACAAGAATATTACACATTAGAGTTCCATGAAATAACAATTGTCATTCTTATAAACAGTTTTTATAAACAAATTCACTTATTTGGCTTATCTGTGCATCAAAAATTTTCGTTTCTGTGGAATCATTTACTTTTATCTGAAGAACAAGAATATTTCACATTTGAGTTCCATGAAACAAGAATTGATATTATTATAGAGAATTTTTTATAAACAAATCCTTTTATTTGGCAAATCTGTGTATCGAAAAATTTTCTTTTCTGGGGAATCATTTATTTTTACCTGAAGACCCAGAATATTACAAACTAGAGTTCTATGAAACAACACTCGTCATTGTTATAAACAATTTTCATAAACAAATTCTTTTATTCGGCATATCTGTGCATCGAAAATTTCCTTTTTCTGTGAAATCATGTATTTTTATCTGAAGACCCAGAATATTACACACTAGAGTTCCATGAAACAACATTTGTCATTGTTATAAAAAACTTTTATAAACAAATTCTTTTATTTGGCATATCTGTGTATTGAGAAATTTCCTTTTCTGTGGAATCATTTATTTTCATATCAAGAACAAGAATATTACACATTCGAGTTCCATGAAACAACATTTGTCATTGTTTTAAACAATTTTTATAAACAAATTCCTTTATTCGGCATATCTGTGCATCGAAGATTCTCGTTTTCTTTTTATCATTCATTTTCATCTGAAGATCCAAAATATTACATACTAAAGTTCTATGGAACAACATTTGCCATTGTTATAAACATATTGTATAAATAAATTCTTTTATTTGGCATATCTGTGTATCGAGAAATTTCTTTTTTGTGGAATCATTCATTTTTATCTCAAGAGCAAGAATATTACACATCAGAGTTTCATGAAACAACATTTTTTATTGTTTTAAACAATTTTTATAAAGAAATTCCTTCATTCGGCATATCTATGCATCGAAAATTCTCGTTTTCTTTTTATCATTTATTTTCATCTGAAGATCCAGAATATTAAAAACTAGAGTTCCATGAAACAACATTTGCTATTGTTATAAACAATTTTCATAAACAGATTCTTCTATTTGGCATATCTGTGTATCGAGAAATTTCATTTTTTTTTTGGAATAATTTATTTTCATCTGAAGATCCAGAATATTACACACTGGAGTTCCATTAAACAATATTTGCCATTGTCATAAAAAATTTTTATAAACAAATACTTTTATTTGGCATATCTGTGCATCGAAAATTTCCTTTTTCTGTGAAATCATGTATTTTTATCTGAAGACCCAGAATATTACACACTAGAGTTCCATGAAACAACATTTGTCATTGTTATAAAAAACTTTTATAAACAAATTCTTTTATTTGGCATATCTGTGTATTGAGAAATTTCCTTTTCTGTGGAATCATTTATTTTCATATCAAGAACAAGAATATTACACATTCGAGTTCCATGAAACAACATTTGTCATTGTTTTAAACAATTTTTATAAACAAATTCCTTTATTCGGCATATCTGTGCATCGAAGATTCTCGTTTTCTTTTTATCATTCATTTTCATCTGAAGATCCAAAATATTACATACTAAAGTTCTATGGAACAACATTTGCCATTGTTATAAACATATTGTATAAATAAATTCTTTTATTTGGCATATCTGTGTGTCGAGAAATTTCCTTTTTTGTGGAATCATTCATTTTAATCTCAAGAACAAGAATATTACACATTAGAGTTTCATGAAACAACATTTTTTATTTTTTTAAACAATTTTTATAAACAAATTCCTTCATTCGGCATATCTGTGCATCGAAAATTCTCGTTTTCTTTTTATCATTTATTTTCATCTGAAGATCCAGAATATTAAAAACTAAAGTTCCATGAAACAACATTTGCTATTGTTATAAACAATTTTCATAAACAGATTCTTTTATTTGGCATATCTGTGTATCGAGGAATTTCCTTTTTTTTTGGAATAATTTATTTTCATCTGAAGATCCAGAATATTACACACTGGAGTTCCAATAAACAACATTTGCCATTGTCATAAAAAATTTTTATAAACAAATACTTTTATTTGGCATATGTGTGTATTCAGAAATTTCCTTTTTAGTGGAATCATTTATCTTCATCTGAAGATCCAGAATATTACACACTAGAGTTCAATGAAACAACATTTGACATTGTTGTAAACAATTTTTATAAACAAATTCTTTCATTCGGCATATCTTCGTATCGAGAAATGTTCTTTACTGTGGAATCATTTATTTTCACCTGAAGACCCAGAACATTAAACACTAGAGTTCCATGAAACAACATTTGTCATTTTTATAAACAGTTCTTATAAATGAATTCTTTTATTCGGCATATCTGTGCATCAAAAATTTTCCTCTTCTGTGGAATCATTTATTTTCATCTCAAAAACAAGAATATTACACATTAGAGTTTAATGAAACATCATTTGTCATTGTTATATACAAATTCACTTATTTGTCATATGTGTGCATCGAAAATTTTTTCTTCTGTGGAATCATTTAGTTTCATCTCAAGAACAAGAATATTACACATCAGAGTTCTATGAAACAACATTTGTCATTGTTTCAAACGATTCTTATAAATAAGTTCTTTAATTCGGCATATCTGTGCATCGAAAATTTTCCTTTTCTGTGGAATAATTTATTTTTGTCCGAAGAACAAGAATATCACACATAAGAGTTCCATAAAATAACATTTGTCATTGTTATAAACAATTTTTATAAACAACTTCACGTATTTGGCATGGAAAATACGTTTTTATATCAATGTAGCCAATTGCAGTGACACCAAAATAAGTGAATTTGATTGTATGATTTGTTAATTACATTGATGAATGTTATTGGATGAAAGTCAGTTGTGCACAAATTTTATTCTCTAGGTGAAAAGAAATTATTATGCACAAAAGATAAATTTTCGATGCATATATATGCCGACTGAGTGAATTTGTTCATAAAAGTTGTTAAAACAATGAAAAATTTTGTTTCATGAAACTCTAATGTGTAGTATTCTTGTTCTTCAGATGAAAATAAAAGATTCCACAGAAAAGAAAAGTTTTCGATACACAGATATGCCAAATAAAAGAATTTGTTTACAAAAATTTTTTATAACAATGACGAATGTTGTTTCATGGAACCCTAGTGTGGAATATTCTTGTTCTTTAGATGAAAATAAATGATTCCACAGAAAAAAAAATTTTCAATGCATAGATGTTCCAAATAAGTGAATTTGTTCATGAAAATTGTTTAGACTAATAACTATTATTGTTATATGGTGCTTGTTCGCCACTAAAAATTGACCCTTCACATTTTTGTAACAAAAACTATGTGAGTAATACATTCGACTTCTAAAAATTCAACAGTTAACAGTTATATCCATTAATTTGTTTATAACAATTGACAAAATAAAGGATATTCATCTAAAAATTACATTTTTATTTAACCCTTAGTAGTCACACTGGGTCTAAAAGACCCATACCCTTTTTTGACCGGGAATACGGGTCCCTAAAATGGAGAAATTAATTAATTTTTTTTTCATATTCAAAATTAAATTTTTTATTTCGGACTGACATCGTAGTATCAAGCAAGGTTCAAACTATACTTGACTATTTTTGTCATACCGCTCAATGCATTATCCCATTATTCATAACAATTCAAACTCGTCTGGGTCCAATTGACCCAGTGTGACTACGACGTGATTCTAGCGAAGTGTGACTACTAAGGGTTAAGGGAAGTATATTATAACCTTTCGTAGAATTTCACGGAATTTTATGATATTTTGATGCATTTTGGAGACTTTATTCATAAGAATTGAATTTCCCATGGTTCCAAAGATTTTGGGAAATAGTTTATATTAATTTGAAATTCACCTTGATCTTTTATTAATTTATACCGAATTATTTTAAACTTGTCTGAATTCGTGGAAATTCTGTTGAACGTCCGAAAACTTTCAAAATCTTCTAAATTCACTGATGAATCATTTTCCTAAGCTTTAATTTATCTTATCCTGAAGCCTCTCAAACAAACCTTGAATTGTGCAAAAGGTTTTTCTAAATTCTTTTAGAACTTTCTGAACCTATGTTAAACTTACTGACTTAACTAACTTTTCTATATTTTATATATTCGAATTGTTTCCAATTCACTTGAATTTTCCTCCTCAAACTCCTTGAATTTGTATGAATAAGATGGAATTTTACTTATTTCCCTTAGATTCCTCTGAGTTCAATCCAATTTGGATAGGATCAACCCAAATTTGATAGATGCAATCCAATTTTGATCAAATAAATCCATTTTTTCCCAATTTATCAGAATTCTTCTAGAATTTTCAATTTAATCACAAAATTCCTAGAAACAAAAAAAACTATAATTCAAAGATGAAATTGGGACAAAATACTCAAATGTTTCCACTTTAATCCAATTTATTTTCGTTCATAGTCTTCTCCTTTATTTGCTTCTTGCCATAGATAGTTTCAACAATTTTCCATTCATCCGCGCTTGAAAAAAAAAAAATTGGAGGGCTTTGTCTTTCGCGCGATTGTTGCGATATCTAGATTTGCGTTCCGATTATATGCAGTTGACCATTCTTTTGACACTGACACTAATCAGGGTGGCGACTTGACCGGGAAAAAACCGGGTAATGACCGGAAATTTATTTAACAACCGGGGATTTACTTGACCCAACCTAGACTACGAAAAATTCTACCGAAAAAATACGAGAAATGACCGTTTTCTTTTTATGATTCAAAAAGAGATCTTATCATTTGATATGAAGAATGTAACGTTCCTTTAATCTAATTCTCAAAATATTTAAATATATCCATACGTCATGAGGGGAAAAATTATATTTTTTTCCATTGCTCTATTAGATTTTTTTAGCTGACGTTCCTGGAACGGGAACTGTTTAAACCTAATTATAATTCGGATTTAGAAGGAAGGATTTTAAATATCTTTCTTCCAATTCCAAATTCGTTACAATTTTAAAGTCCCCTCTTCCTATTTTTAAATAAATAAAGTACTTCAAGCAGTCTTTAAGAGTTCTTAAATTACGTTAGAAAACTTGTTTACATTGTTCATTGCGAATTCATCCTTTCTTAGGTGAAAAGTCAACTACTTGTTCTAAATTTAAACTTGTTTGTTGATAATCAAAATTTTTTGATTCACTTTTAGTTGAAATTGTAACCACTTTGTTAAAAATCAATTTATCCTTTTTTAAGTGAAAATTTAAGTACTTGGTTGAACATTGATTTTTGAATTTGAAAATTAAACTTCTTCTTTGAGAAATCATGTAATTCGAGGAAAATTTGCCTTTCTTGTAGAAAATTATTCTTGATGGTCAAAAATGTATCTTTTTGCTTAAAATACATCTATTCCCGTTGAAGATTCATTATTATACCTGAAAATTCATCAGTTTGGTTGAAAATCAATTTCTTCAACTGAAAATTTAATTTTCTTATTTTTAGTGGAAAATTGATCTTTTCTAGTTCAAAACTCGAGAATAAAAAAAAATGAAAAAAAAATGTCGGTTTCAATTGAAAATTCAATTACTCCGTTGAAACTTAACACATTTTGTTCTTCTTTTCGGTTAACAATTCAAGTTATAAATTTATAATTTTTCATGTTGGTCGACAAAAATGTCACTCTTCCTTTTTCGTTTGAAATTTTTTATTTTTTGGTTCAAATCCCAACCATTTTCCTGGTATAAAATTCAACCAAGCTTTACAATATCTTTGATTCAACTACTTCAGTGTAGCATCTACAATTTCATTTGATTCTTCATCGTTTTGTGTAAAAGTGGAATATTTTGTTTAAAAGTTAGTGGTTTTCGTTTGTTGAAAGTTAGTTTTTTTTTATAAGTAATTTTTTTCAACTGGAAGTTTAACTTATACAATTGAAAATTCCATAGTTTTAGTTAAAAATTTATTTATTTAGTTAATCATCCCTTTCTTCGATTTAAAATTTGATTATTCCAATTTTCGTTGACAATCAATTTTTTTCAGTAAAAGTTGATTTATCTGTTTGAAAACTTAACTCCTTCAGTTGAAGATTCTTTGTTTTAGTATAAAACTCTTATAGTTGGTTTGGAATTGGTTTTTTGAACTAAAAATGTTACTGTTCCATTTTTGGGTGGAAAATAATTATGTTTTGGGTTCGAAATTAACTATTTGTTGATACGTTGTATTTTTCCTTGAAAGATTATTCTTTCGACTCGGGAATTGAAATCTTTGTGCTTGAATATTCACCTACATGGTTGAAAATTGAAGTGCTCCAGTTAAAAATTTATCTTTTTATTTGAAAATTCATCTTCTTCATTGAAAAATTAACTATTTGGTTTGAAACCCGTTTCTTTTTGTTATCGTAAATTGATTTTTTTGAATGCGAGTTTAACTGTTCCAATTTATGCAAAAAAAAAGATTTTTTGTTGTTGAAAATTTGATTATTCTTCCCAAAATTGATTCATTTTGCATTGTTTCATCTGCTGTGTTGAAGGATGTTTAGAATGAACGTCATGAATAAAAAAAAAGGGATGGGATTTTGCGACAAATATAAATATGTTTCTTCTAGTTGCCCGGGAAAATTGTAAAACTTTACCGAGAAATGATCGGGAATTTGAAATCTTCCGCCGAATCGCCACTCTGCTAATGTTATAAGGAATCACAAAAACATGAATTTCCTTTCTATTAATTATAATAAAACCGCAAGACAATCGTTCAATACTGTTCAATTAATCAAAATTGTCCAATGTTTGCATGCGATGATTGTTTGTCCAATGAACTCGCACCGTAGCAACGCGTTATCCCCTCTCTTTCCTACTAGACTGGCTGAGTCCTGGTAGAGGGCGTTCATTGTATCTGGACGTATAGACACTACAACAAATGTTTGGTCATTCTTATCGGTAACAGGTTTAAAGAATGTTCAAAAAGAAAAATCTGCAGCTTCAATTTAAGTTGTGCAAGTTTAACATACTCAATTAATTTATAAAGCAATTCATATGTATTTTTAAAGAGTTTACAAATATTTCCAAATTAAGTGCCTTTTGTTTGGTATTTTTACAGTGCGGAAACTACTCCAGTTTGAGAGGAAATCTAATTCATTTGGAGTATCCATTTCTATCTCCAAGTATCTGGAGAATCACCTCAACTGAAAAATATTTGGAGAACCATTTCAACCCGGAAGTCTTTGGAAATCCACTTCAAATAGCAAAGATCCTTCTATTTTCGAATTCAACAGGAAAAATTTTGAAGCTCATATTCCCACAAATGGTAATTTATGTCCTGCGTTAAAGGAACGAAAAATACACTGTTAGAATAAATGAAAGCTAAAGGTACATCACTCAACAAATTTGGATACGTTTTTACATAAATTAATAAATTTGAAAATGTGAGAACTTCAGTCAGCAATTAAAATATGTGTGTAGTCTTCGACGATTTTGAAAAATTTGCTTGCTAATTACAAATCGAAACGTCTATTAATATATTTACATTCGAAACTATTAACTCTAAGTGTTAAGCAGCGCAGATGTATTTAGTTAATTGATGGAGCATTTAACCGAGAGGTAACATATGATCATAAAATCAACTTTTTGTTGCTTAGAAGCTACTTAATATCACTTCAATAAATCGATGTTCTGCTCTTTGCAAAATTCATTATAGGGTCTGCTTTCAACTATGACAATACATAATTTTATATTTGTATACTGTGGAACTTTTTCTTTGTGGTGAATTATTAAGTAGCTTTATAGATGAGAGGTTGATTTAATTAATTCAATTTTTAATATAAATACTTCAGAGTAGTAGAATATATCATATGCCCCTAAAATTGAGGTGAAACATATTATTCTTCAATTCTGAGACAACAGACACAGTATTGCACAATTTTTTTCTAGATATTCCAAAAGAAGGATCCAATGATTTCCTTACTCACATTTTTCTAACTTTTCTAACTGTAGATGTACGTGTTGCAAAAAATATTTTTCTTGCTAAGAATTCTCAAAAGAATTGTCGGAAAATAATTAAACATAGTGAAATGAGTTTAGATACATTCTAAACTATGTCTGAGGAACTCACTTACATACTTCCTCTTTTCTTTTTATAACCTAATGTTCGCCGATATTTACCGGTGAAACGATGGAAAATGTTCGAAACAGATTTAAATTTTGAAATTAGATTAGGTTAGCTTAAAAATATATTTAATTCTAAAGAGAAAGATGTATATGATGGCGGTGCGAGCATTGTAATTCGAACAAGTAATGCTAGTATTATTCTGTTTTTGATTAATTTGGTGAATTTTGATTAATTTGATTAATTTGAAAGCCTGTTTCTTTTGTTATGTCTCGCACCGCCATATTATTTTTACGCTAGTTCATCGAGTAAAATTAGATTAGTTCAGTTTAGATATTAGTTCCGCATAATAGGCCTCCGACTCACCACACTATTTGACACTTTTGGGCAACACTGATTATTTTTGAATAGGTTACTAAGAAAAAAACTTTTAAGAAATTAAGATTCAATCCGATCCTGAATTTCTCTTAAAAAACAATTTACACTTCTTTTGATCTCTTAAGTGTGTCCGAGGCCTGAAATAACCTTTTTTCCTTAATATTTTTTACTATAGAGTATTTCGATGTTGTAGGTGAAACGATGGAAAGTGTTAAAATTCGAACCGACTTTATGAAATTCACACGAGTATTGTTAAATGAATGCATCTAAGAAAAAAAAACAATTTTAGATATAGATAAGTATATGATAGGTTAGCATATTCTTTTTAATATTTCATCCTTTTTTGATGTTCTGCAATTCACGTGTTAAGTTTAGATTATTACTTGAGTACCAAATTTTTCTTTTTTATATAATTGATTCTTCTTAACTTAGAAATATTTCGATGTTTCCGGTAAAACGGTGGAAAGTTAAAAATAGAACCACCTTTATCAATTTTACACAAGTATTGATAACGTTAACTTTCTTATATAAATTTTAGATATAAATACAGATATATTAGAATAGTATATATTTCCCAATATTTTATTCTTCTATGATTTGCTATAATTTATATGTTTAGTTTAGATTATTACTTTAGTACAAAAATTTCCCAGTATATATACATAATTGACATTCCCTAGCTTAGAAATATCTCGATGTTTTCGGTGAAACGATGGAAAGTGTTAAAAATCGAACCGACTAGATAAATTTCACAAAAATATTGAGGAGGTTAGCTCAACACCTTAAATTTTACTTTCTATTAATTTTAGATACATAAATATATAATAGTTTAGCATATAGGTTTCCATATTTTATCCATTGATGATATTCTTTGATTCATTTAATCAGTTCAGATTACAACTTCTAACGTATTTTCTTACTTAATATAATTTTGTTTTCTTCATATTATAAATATTTCGATGTTTTTGGTGAAACGATGGAAAGCGTAATAGATAGAGCCTTATATTGAAACTAAAACCAAGTTTGGATGAAAACAACCTTTTTTATATTCTGCGCACGTATTCCACTATATCATTTAGTAAATATATTTTAGAAATAATTGTATTCCTTCTTGATGTTTTTTGAGTACCATATAGATAACCATACAGTTTAAGTTATATTGTGTGCATGAATTAATAAAACAGTGTTTCACTTTGTGTAGTTTTTCTTATGACTGAAACTTATTTTCTTCGTGATTAATTTTGGTTTTCTGTCAGGCTCTTCGGTGTTTCTGGTGAAACGGTGGAAAATGTTCGAAATAGTTATATTTCATTTTTCTTATTAAATTGAATAAACATTTGTGAACAATAATTAAATTGTTTTTTTTTCAGTCTTTACATTGGTTGAAAAATTATTTTCCATTCGAAATTAATAGAAAACCTTTTTCCAGTAGTTGATATTCAGAGCATTTTCTGTTTGAAAAGTATCATAAACTTATTTACTATGAGAAGTGTATTTCGTTTTATTCCCCAAGATTTGGTACGTTTGTTCATTTACTTTCGAAAGCTTTCAATAGCATATCTCGAACATAAAATGAGAAAAGGAAAATGCTTGTTTTTGTTGAATTCAAAATAGGAAATTCTTATTTATTATTATCGTAAAACTCCAATTTATGTAAACAACCGACCGCATGTTGTCATCTTTCTTTTTTGTTCGCAGTCAAGTGTGTATCCTTTTCTAATCGTTTTTGCGTTGTATCTTCAATCTTTTTCATCATTTAGTTCCCCGAGCGCTTTCCCATTTAATTTTTGTACGATGTGCCAATGTGAATAAGTTTGAAAAGCGCTATGAGTTTTCCAATTTCGTTGTATGTATCCGAAGATAAATTAATCACAAACATTGTATGATGTTGCCAAAGAATGAAGATATAATGAAACTTCTATGAGAATTTAAAAAAAAAAGATTATTACCAACAGCACGCGGTATTCCCAACCGGTCACCCATCCAAGTACTAACCGCGCCCAACGCTGCTTGACTTCAGTGATCGAACGAGAACTGGTACTTTCAGCGTGGTATGGCCGTTGACGGTGAATAGTATTGGAAAAACTTATATCAAGAAGCTACCCCGGGGGAATAAAAATATTGATATCTCATTAAAAGGCTGAATTTTCCAGTTCAAATGTGCTGGGTTGAGAGAGGTTACCAGGTATCCAGGTATACACAGGTATGAAACGCAGGTAGGCCAGGTAGAAAGTTTGAAGGCCAAACCAGAGGCCAAACTATCTAACGATATAAGCAGAACGCTTCTTTATCATTTGATGCTATCACTGATTCTCTGTCTTCTAAGTTCTAACTCTTATTACATAATATTTTACGTGCTTCGAGACGTGCTCAACTGCTCATATTATTTATTACAAAAACTATACGAGTATTCACGGTTTCAAGTATCAATTGAGACCTAATAAACAAATACGTAACAGATTATTATACTGTTAGAGACATTGCAATAATGTTCACGAATCGGATAATACAATCCTCTTTCAATTGCATTTTAAAATTATTTTAAAGCATATTATTTATAAGCGCCGTCTTAATCAGTCTTAATACTCTTAATACATCTAGGCGTATGATCAGGGCACACCATCCATTGATAAAGAAGCGTTCTGCTTCGATCGATAGATAACAATATAACTAATATAAGTATAGTATATTTAATTATCATGGTAAATTTTATTGTATTCAAAAAAATAGTTAATTCCTGATTATATTCAAACTTTTAGGAAAATTTATCCCTTAAACTTTGTACCTGATGGCCTACCTAGGTTTTATACCTGGGCGTACCCTTGCCCTCACAATAAAACACGATCATATAATGTTCTATTATACTCCTTTCTTATAGAACTGAAAAGGACAGATACCTGAGGAAAATGGCGCAATGGTACTCAAGAATGCATTTTCCACTAGAAATTATAATCCATTATTTAAAATTCCACAGAAATATATTCTTGATTTATGTTCTTACCGTATTTCCCGTCAACGGCCATACCACGCTGAATACACCAGTTCTCATCCGATCACTGAAGTTAAGCAGCGTTGGGTGCGGTTAGTACTTGGATGGGTGACCGCTTGGGAATACCGCGTGCTGTTGGCATCTTCATTTTTTGCTATTTCCTTGCAATTTTGTATTTAATCAACACTAATGTTATTGCATTTCAATCTTAATGTGTATGCACTGCCGTGGTAGCAATTCGGAATTTGGGAATGAGGCGCTTGCTCATGTTATGATAACATTATTAAATAATGTATCTGTATAAAAAATATATCTATACAGGTGCAGTCAAAAAATGGTAAACTTTTATACTTATATACGCTAAATAAATTAACAGATGTGTATACATCATAACTTTATTTGGTCATACGGGCCTGTTAAATACATTAATCGATTGATCTCATCATAAAAAATAAATTAAGTACCTTAATTATTGCTGTGATCCTAAAATAAGGATAATTTTTATCTAAGCAACATTAGAGAAATTCACAACCCAGGTAAAAGAATTGACAATATAAATAAAATATATGTCCAATATAAATTATGCATAAAATTTCCACCAATTCATTGTTGGTATGCACTAATGAAAGATAAAATAAAATTTTTAGTACAAGGTTACAAAAAAGTCTTCTTCAAAAAAAGCATCGTCCTTAAGATTTCAAAAACAATAAGTTCGGCGATACAATATCATATTATTCCTATAATATTCACCTAAATATTTTTTCCTTTAATTTGTTATAAATAACAAAAAATGAAATTTAAACTCAATGGTTGATTCAATCAATGACTAGAAATTTCATTTAGGGATGTTCGATTTTCTTCAGTGGCGATCTAGGATTGAGCTGTGGGGGTGCTTGATAGTTGGGACAATCGAGGGACAGTTGATAGTTGGGACAACCGCCACACAATCGAGGGACTTCTGGGGGGGGGGGGCTACCCCCCCCCCCCCTGGGCCCGCCACTGGTTTTCTTAGAAAACCCGATTCTTG